>CADEHL010001245.1:610101-678094 GCA_902827135.1 Harpagifer antarcticus
CTCTTTATTTTCACTGTGTTTTCTAATTTGGGATAGTACTGAAGATACTTTTTATGTCGCCCACGCCTATAACGCATTTTAATATAATTAAATGCAGCATAAAGCACTGTAAATTATAGTCATAACCACTTTGAAATATGCATATAATCCACATTATAATGTCTCATAAAGTCAATTACCATATTACGTAGAGCTGGTCAGTGTCTTTTTTGCAATACAATAATCATCACTAATCATGAATGGTCAACTTACTTTATAACTAATAACATTACACACTTTTATAATGTTTTATAATGACTTAAAAAAAGGTCAATTATTAACATACTTCATAAATGCTCACTGACATTTAGATGACCGACAACATTTGAATACTGCTTTTACTTGATTTGTTTTATATATGATTTAATATTGTAAGGAAACAGTAACTGGGGCTTCATTCAACCATAATTAGTACTTTTTATACTTTAAAAAGGGGCCTATTCTGCTCATTCTCATGTTCATATTAGTATTTAGGGTCTCTACTGTGACATGTCTCCATACTGGCCGGCTCTGTTGTGATTGGTCAACCGCTGTAAGATGTCCCGCCCATTAGCCTATCCCGTACGATGTGATCGAGCGCATAGTTACGGAAAGCAGAGTTCATAAATGTGCGCTGTCTCTGTTAATTAAAATAATTAAATAGAAATGCAAGAAAAGGAGGGAGAGGGTCATGATGCAACTATTTACGATACATTATTATTAGCTAAGGGTTTAACTGCTGTAGCTGAATGTATTCCGAACATTACAATAATTCTCCACGGTTTAAAAGAAGGTAATGACTTCTAATAAGGTAATAAATGTGAGTGATAGAGATTTAAGCTCAGGGACGCTACATCCTAATCCCCCAATATCTGCGACCTGAAAGCTCATTAAAGTGCTTAATTACACATTCAATTCAAGTGGTGTCATTGGCTCTGAATTGCCAGATGAAGGTGTCATTATGCAGCATTAGGAACGAGGGACAGCGATGGAGCTTCGTCTGTATTCCTGCTCTCAGAGGCCGAGCAGCGGGGAATTATCTGTGAAGCCGGACTGGAGGATTGTAATGAAAGCTGCATGAGTCAGACGGCCCGGGGCCAGGAGGAGAGCAACCACACACAAACAAGATGTGCACACACTCACAATGTGTTCAGACTGATACATAAAACATTGAGGGGCTTGTACAGCAGAGGCTTCTGGATAGTTGTTGCATTGTTTTTAGTTTAAAAGCAGGATTTTGTCATTCAGTAAACAAAGACTCCAGTCTTTATGCTAAGCTGACCATCTCCTGACTGCAGTTCATATTAAAGAAACATAAGAATGGTAATGACCTTCTCATCTCTCAGGAGATAGTTAGATTCTCTCATCTAACCAGTTTTAAAAAAGTATATGGGGCGGCTGTGGCTCAGTGTAGCGTGCTGGACTTCGAATCACGGGGTAGCAAGTTCGAGTCCCACTGCAGTCAGCATGTCGTTGTGTTCCTGAGACACCCCAAATTGCTCCTGTGGGGATTGTCTTCAGTATTGAGTATGTAAGTGACATGTAATGTATATCTCCCAATAAAGAGGTGCTGCTATGTTTGGAGTTTCCCTCTCCTGTAGTGTGTTCTATAGATTTTAGTGCATGTAAATGGTCTGCAAAGAGGGAGTTTCTCTCACACGCACTTTGTGTACAAGATACAGACAGAGACTGTGGGCCAGGACGCCCTTGAAAATCCCAGTGAAATGAAAAAAGCTACAGAAACCCCCTGATAATTAAACGCGTCTGGTTTCACATTTCATCATGGTAATACTTTTTTGTATTATGAAACATTCATATGCGAACATAAAGTGTCCCCAGTGGGCTGCATAATTTAATTAGGAGGATGAGGTGAAAGCGGGACAATCTTCCCATGCTGCATTTAAAAAGAGTGTTTTTGATTAGAAGTGAATCCAGCAAGCAGCCTGCGGCGGGAAGAAGACGCTGCCGCCATGCAACAACGCAGATCTCTGCAGAGAGACCACAGAACGGGGGAGAAGGGATTTCCAGCAGGGGCAAAGGGGAGTGGGTTTAGTATGACTTCAATCTCAGCTGAACCAATTGAGTGTTTATTTAGCAACATGCTCTGCCAATGTGATTACATCACAGCCAATAAAAGTCAAGCACGAAAAACAGCCAAATCCCCCGGCGTCTTACATCACAGGCGCTAAAAAGCAACTGTTCCACCTTCAACAGATGAGTGTGTGTGTGCGTGTGTGTGTTGTGTTAGGTGTCTAATTGCAGAGTGTGAACGGTGGCAGCCTGTGAGTCTGTACCTCCTTCACTCTCTGGATCATGGGCTGCAGCCAATCAGTGTTGACCTCGCAGTGGCTGTCCAGGAAGGTCAAGATTAAGGCTGTGGCCGAGTTGGCTCCTTTCACACGGGATCGGATCAGACCTGAGGAGGGAAACACACGGAGGAAATTACAGAAAAGTCTCAAAAACTGTCAAATGTCTAAAAAGAAATTCTCTTTAAAACATAGACGGCTTTACAGAAGATGACAGATTTGCCAGGTGAAACAGCACTAGACAGGAATGTACAAACACAATGCATTGAAAAGTATAAAAACATCTATTGAGTGGTTAAGGAATGAGTCCTAAAACCTGGAACTTAGTCAGCTTTCAACAATTCTGCTTCTCTTGACTCCAAGTCAACTGTTTTCTGAATATGTTTTTGGTTGTAGGCCTGAATTAAGATCTGTGGTTAACACAAGCTGAAGAGATTTATATTCTACGACAAAAAAAATACGCCAGTAAATACCCCACTGGTGAATTAAAAAACTGCGGTTGCTAATAAATGTCTAAATGAGACAACTAAACGTCATCATGCCCAACATTAGTCACCTTTAGCTTAGCGGTGGTGACGTGAAGTCATGTGACCGTGCTGTAGTTCCTTTGTAGCCCAACATTAGCCACCTTTAGCTTAGCGGTGGTGACGTGAAGTCATGTGACCGTGCTGTAGTTCCTTTATAGCCTAACATTAGCCACCTCTAGCTTAGCGGTGGTGACGTGAAGTCATGTGACCGTGCTGTAGTTCCTTTATAGTCTAACGTTAGCTTTTTAGTTAAAAAATGATAAAGTGGTATTAATATTTGGAGATGTGGAGTGTTTGTTTAACACAGATAATTTTTTGCAATATTCTAAAATAAAACGGAAACATCAGATTGGCCTTTTGCGGAGGGAACCGGGGAGATGCTAACTTCCAGGTCGGCCTACAAAGAGGCACAAAATATAAATATGAACCTGAAAATGAACAGAATAGGGCCCCTTTGAATAAAAAGGTGAGAGCTTCAAAGCACATGAATTCTCTAATTCACTATACTCTTGCACTGGGTGATGTTTGGGGAATATCTACAATTTGATAACAGCTATTTTTGCTTCACTGGAGAAAGGGATGAAAACATTTATGAGACTCCAGGTGTGAAATTAAAGTATTATTTGTGTCTGATTATTGAAGCTGCACTCCACTGATTGAACATGTCATATTCAATTTACTTTTCACAATAACAACTTCTCCTCCATCTTTCGTGGATCTGTAGGAGCTTTGTCAAGTTACAGAAAAAACAATCAAGTATTTAATCAGAGCTGGTTAATTGGATACGTGTGAATTTGTTAACAGAATTAGTCTCACTTTTCTCCTAACCGTGAAAAAAGTTCTGATTTGAAGCTGTTAATGAAAGCTATTTAAATAGAGAGAACAGCATAGCAACAGCCGGGGGAGGAAAATCTAAAAAGGTTTTTTTTCAATCAAAAGTAATTAGCATTTAGCACAGAAAAGCATCTTCAGTATATTAAAGACAGGGTTCATACATGGAACAGGAAAATAAGGTCTGCATATGAAACATGTTGTGCCTATCTAAAACAAATCAAATAGGCTTGCTAGCTTCTACACACTGAAGCAACTAAAATCTCCATCCATCCATCTTCTCCCGCTTATCCGTGGTCGGGTCTCGGGGGTAGCAGTTCCAGCAGAGAGCCCCAAACGTTCCTTGCCCCTCATCAACCAGCTCTGACTGGGGGGTCCCAAGGCGCTCCCAGGCCAGAGAAGAGATATAATCCCTCCACCTGGTCCTAGGTCTACCCCTTGGTCTCTTCCCAGCTGGACGTGCCTGGAACACCTCCCTAGGGAGGCGCCCAGGTGGCATCCTAACTAGGTGCCCGAACCACCTCAACTGGCTCCTTTCGACGCGAAGGAGGAGCGGCTCAACTCCGAGTCCCTCCCGGATGACCGAACTTCTCACCTTATCCCTAAGGGAGACGCCAGCCACCCTGCGGAGAAAACCCATCTCGGCTGCTTGTATCCGCGATCTCGTTCTTTCGAGACTAAAATCTCTCTCCAGCAAAACACCTCGACAGTTAAATGCCATTTTACGTCTCATTACTATAAGATACAGTATTTATTATTATTATAGTATTACTATTTCGGCGATTAGATAAAATATAAATTATATTTGATGCAACGGGAAAAATATTGTTTTCCATAACTTTTCCAGGGCCTGGAATTAGCATTTTGAATTTCAATGACTTTTCCAGGTTTTTAATGACCGTAAGAACCCTGTGAAGAGAGACATCTGTTTGTTCAGAGTTCATTAAAAGAACTGAAACTTTAAAGGACCAAAAGCAGCCTTGAAGTCTGACTTTGAGATAGTAATGTCTTTGTACCTGAGTGTATCCGTATGAAACCTTGAAGAGGAGGTCATGTTTCTCGTGTTAATTACTCAAACAGCTTGCAGCATCAACAGGGATTAATTCACGTTGTATAGAAATATGATTCATCGGGATAGAGCGATTATTCTCAACACTTTGTAGCGAGGCTTAAACAGTTTTAAACCACAAGCTTAAGGAGGAGGAGAACAAACAGGATTTAACTTGTATGAAGAAGCTTGACTCCAAACAACATTCAAGTATACAAACAGTGAAAGGATAAATAACCCGCAGTACAATGAACACCATGGAAAGGAGGAGCGGCTCAACTCCGAGTCCCTCCCGGATGACCGAACTTCTCACCTTATCCCTAAGGGAGACACAGCCACCCTGCGGAGAAAACCCATCTCGGCCGCTTGTATCCGCGATTCCCTGATACATTTTAAAGAAATGTATCAGGGAAAATGATAAATATTCTCTCTGTCAATCTTCTAAAAATTTGATAATTTGAGGCTTTTATCTTTTATCTATTTCAATGTAATTTTTTAAAGAATAGGCTCATAAATATGGTCATGGCTATATACTTTTACATTTAGTTTCTTAGTGAGATCTCGTTTCGCTTTCCACCACCAGAGTCCAAGTGGTGCCACGTAATGACATCACCGATTTTCTCTGCAACGCCGCTCACAACAGAAACAATGGAGGACTGCGTCGGGTCGATGCTCGTGTGGGTGCTAAGCCAGTTTACGTAACAGCGAACGGGTGGACATTAAAAGTATAGTAAAAACAAATAGTATCACACGTATGCTTGGTGTTGGTCGCGTCCTAGTCACTTTGCGATCCGAGCGCTAATGTTTTATTTTCTTCGCCACACTCGCCATGATCTGTTGCTCAGGTTCATCTCAGAAGTATCTGGTTCTTGCCTAGCAGCTTTTTGGTTCAAACTACAAACTGTTTTTTGGGGCTGAGTGGAAAAAGGGTATTTGAGAGCCATAGAGAGGCGAAGTCCCGCCCATCTTCTTCCGCCCCATGGGACCTTATTTCGGAAAAAGTATGTATTGAAGTCAATGGAGAGAGAAAACGTATCTTTCGATCCCGTTTGAATTGTGCCACGAATTACACATAAGATGTTTGTCAATCTAAAATAATAATTTCCAAGTCAAAAAAGTCACAGTTTGTCGTAAAACTGTTGAAATATAAGACTATGAAAAATACGCAACTAGAAAGACTACAAATCCCAGAGTCCCGGTCCCGCATGCTGGCTCTCACGGAACCGACTAACTCCCCTTGTGTGTATGTGCAGCTCTCAACGTGCCCAGACCTGGAGGGATTTTCACCTCTTTGAATACTTTCCACCTCATTCTGAAAGAAAGAAGTGAAATGTTCCAACGTGACGGCCGTCTTGGTGTGTGGTGCGAGACGGGAGATGTAGTTCATTGAGCGGTCTGGGGGAAACTTCTGAAGCAATTGGAAACAGGACTCAGAGACACGAGGAGAGCTGGAGCTTTGATGGCAAACACTGACGGTTTATTTGGAGCTACGGCCGGAGAATAAGACAGGTGGTGCGTCACGAGTTGCCACAGCGGTTCCCAAATCAATCCTGAAGAACTTTTTCTGCAGCTCCAGGTTTGAACTAGTTCGGAGTGTAATGATCAACATTCTTCATCAGCGGGACTAAAGCAATATGGACCCTGAATCTATAGAGCTGTCGTCCATAGGAAAGAATGAGCGCCAGGGAGCCTACGTCCCTGAACAGTAAACTACCTCATGGCGGCTTGTGCTCGGTCACAGACTGGCAACAACACTGCGCCCAAGCTGCCCCTCCTCAATAGAGATAGCAGCAATACCCAAGGCCGTAGACCTATGCCGTGGGAAAGGAGACAGTGAGAGGAGAAAACTATGAACTGTGTCGAAGGTTGAATACCTAAGCAAATTATCTTTTAAATTGACAAACTTCATATGTGTAATTCGTGGCACAATTCAAACGGGATTGAAAGATAATCTTTCTCTTCGAAATACGCTCCCATGGAGGAAAGGGAGGGACTTCGCCTCTCTGTGGGATGAGTTGTGATCATATGGCATTTATACCTTTGTGTTGGTTCGCTTGAAAAAGAAATAACATATTTGGCACATTTAAGATCTTGCATCACGCCAGCTTGCCTCCCCCTTTGTCTCCCCCGTCCCTCCACACTCACCCTCTCTCCGTTCGTTCCTCAGGCAGCGCACTTTGGGGATCTGAGCGAGCAGCTGGCAGTCCTCAGCTGCAGGAGGAGAGGAGAGGAGATGTTATGGAGAAGCAGAACACACACTGAGAAACACAACCTCTGTCACTTAAACAACACACTGTCACTCAAGCAGAGCTGCAGAGACACACACCCTCAGTATAACATAAACAAATCACACAGTCATACAAGTAACCAGTACACAACAATCTCTTTGTGTTGATGCATATGGACATCGTTACAAACACAGGTACACACACACTTCCTTGAGAGGATAAGCGTAGAGAGTGAGTGTGACCTTGCTGAGGGATTGTGGGTACATGGACCCCCCCGCAGCGAAGCAGCCGTATGCTGACAGAAGCAAGCGTGACATGTTGTAATGCGCCTTGATTACATTTGATGTGTGTACAAACCTGTCGTATCACAGGGGACGTGTGTGTGAGAGCAAGGCTGTGTTAGCGCTTTAGAGAAGCTCATAAGGACAGCTGGTGGGTGGGTGTGTGTGTGTGTGTGTGTGTGTGTATGTGTGTATACGTGTGTTTAGTTAGGAGGAGGAGGGGGGGGGTTTAAAGCACTCAGGGAAGAAGAGCATAAAGTCATAGATCCCAGCCACTGAGCAGATGTTTTATACTTGTAGCCAGATTGTGTGTGTGTGTGTGTGTGTGTGTGTTTGGGAGTGTGGTGTGTGTGTGTGTGTGCGTGTGTGTGTGTGGTTGTGTGTGTGTGTGTGTGTGTGTGTGGTGTGTGTGTGCGTGTGTGTGGTGTGTGTGTGCGTGTGCTTGGGTGTGTGTGGTGTGTGTGCGTGTGTTTGGGAATGTGTGTGTGTGTGTGGTGCGTGTGTTTGGGAGTGTGTGTGTGTGTGTGTGGTGCGTGTGTTTGGGAATGTGTGTGTGTGTGTGTTTGGGAGTGTGTGTGTGCGTGTGCATGTGTGTGTGTGTGTGTGTGTGTGTGTGTATGTGCATACATTATAAAGTCACATGCATATGTGTGCTACTTATATCTATGTTTTGAATGTATAATATGTTCATGCAGGAAAAAAACAACTTAATGAAGAATCATTAAAAGTCAGACTCTGAGGTGAAATATAAATATATATGTAGGTTTATCGTCCGTGTAGCTCCTGTCCCAAACATCGGAATAAATATCTCTATTTTGCAAACCTAGAAAAAAAAATGCACGCATGAATTTGTTCAATTTGCATTATTGATCTGGAGTTGCAGATGGACTGGTGCCATGTGTGCCTCTCTCCCGCCAGGACAACAGCAGAACGTCATTCAACTGCTCCATAGCTCCATAGCTCCATAGCTCCATAGCTCCATAGCTCCATAGCTCCATAGCTCCATAGCTCCATAGCTCCATAGCTCCATAGCTCCATAGCTCCATAGCTCCAGCACGAGGTCTCCTCATCCGGCTGCTATGAGAGTCACATGGAGGGATCCCTCCTCTGTTGCTCTCCCTGAGGTTTCTCCCATGTCCCCCTTTAACTGTGGGTTTTCTCTGGAAGTTTTCCTTGTACGATGTGAGGGTCTGAGGACAGAGGGTCTAAGGACAGAGGGTCTGAGGACAGAGGGTCTAAGGACAGAGGGTCTAAGGACAGAGGGTCTGAGGACAGAGGGTCTAAGGACAGAGGGTCTAAGGACAGAGGGTCTAAGGACAGAGGGTCTAAGGATAGAGGGTCTGAGGACAGAGGGTCTAAGGACAGAGGGTCTGAGGACAGAGGGTCTAAGGACAGAGGGTCTAAGGACAGAGGGTCTAAGGATAGAGGGTCTGAGGACAGAGGGTCTAAGGACAGAGGGTCTGAGGACAGAGGGTCTAAGGACAGAGGGTCTGAGGACAGATTTTAATAATTACATTACATTTAGCTGACGCTTTTATCCAAAGCGACTTACAGCTAAATGTAATGTAATTATTAAAATCTGAATTGTCCCTTGCCAAGAATTATTAGAATATTTGGGGAATTAAGGCAGAAATGTAATATTTTATTAATTTAAATGCAGTCAGTGGTTTACAGTAGAAACATGTCATCATAAAAATCTGATTTTTATATGAATACAACAATTATTTTGTACATTTTTTTAAGGTTTTCAGTGAGGGAGTCCATGTTCATTATATACATAAAAACCTTCTTTAGCATACTAGGTTTTTTACCTCAAATTATTTCAGCGTGGTTGTATTAACCGAGGTTGTTTATCTTTCTTTATATATACATAATGCATTAAATAATCATAAAAATAACTATAAGGAATGTCTGCATTCAGTTTTGATGTGCAAATTGTGGACTAATTAATGGGCTGTGTATAAGCAAACAAAAAGAGAAACACCTCATAAAGGCAGCCCACATCATTTGGCAGAGAAACCAGGCTGTCTCTCCCCTCAGTGTGTGTGCAGTCTGACAGGAAATAAAACAACATGTTGAGTAACAGCCTGCAGTGATTTGAGGTTTTAGAGAACACGCGGCTCGACCTCCTGCCTTCAAACCGCATCTTAAACAGCCGTTTTATTCTCCTTTCACTAATAGCAGATTACTGAGACTTTAAATAAAACGCAGCGTTAGAAAGTGGAGAGGAGGAGATCGCCGAGGAGCAGCAGGAGGAAACCACCGATAATGAGAGGGGTATCCGGTTCACAGTCAAAACTAGAAACCACAAACTGCAGCAAACATTTAGAGACCAGTTGGTTTTGTGGTAAAAACAGAACATTTATGGAAAGATAGTGAAGATAATGCTCACTTCTCACTGGATAACAAGGATGTAATCAAAGCCATAAGAAAGGATAACTTAACCGCTAAATATCACAAATATATATATTTTTTAAATGTAATTGTTGTATTTTTATCACAAGGTAAACCACATAATATCTAATAAATTGACATGTTTTTATTATTATTACCATTTAAACTGTTTCTATGGATTCTATTTATTTGATTACTCGATATATACGATATAAAGAAAATACACGACATGTCACGGTTGAGTGAAGGAAGCAGGACCCAAATGCAGATAACTCTGATAAACCTTTATTTCAAGGCTAATGAAACTAATACAGGCAAAACAGAACACTCACCGGTGAATTCAGTCACGAACAAAAGAAGCACCAACACTGAACACAGGACGAGACAAGACTAAATACAGGGAGGGATAATTACAAGACGAGACACAGCCGGGCAGGGGAGGAGAAACACAAGGGCCACAGGTGAACACAATCAGCTAACGAGACACACCAGGGAAACTAACGACAGGAGGAAAACATGACAGAGAACAGCGGAAACACCCAAACCAAGACAGAACTGTGACATGACATGATAACCGTGACAGAACCCCCCCCTCAAGGGACGGATTCCAGACGTCCCTAAACCCCAAAACAAAAATCCAACACAGTCCAGCAGGGTGGGTGGAGGGGGTCCGGAGGACGGGACTGAGCTGACCGCCCAGGAGCACCGTAGAGGACCAGGAAGGGATCTCGGGCGGACGGCCCGGGGGCAAGGCAGAAGCCGAGAAGGAGGACTCGGGCGGACGGCCTGGGGGCAAGGCAGAGTCCAAGGTGGGGGGACTCGGGCGGACGGCCCGGGGGCAAGGCAGAGTCCATGGTGGGGGTCTCGGGCGGACGGCCCGGGGGCAAGGCAGAGTCCATGGTGGGGCGAAGGCCACAGCGGGCGAACTCAGGGGGCCGAGCATGAGGGCGAAGGCAGCGGCAGGAAGAGTCAGGGGGCCGGGCTCGAGGACGAGGGCAGCGGCAGGAAGAGTCAGGGGGCCGGGCCCGAGGACGAGGGCAGCGGCAGGAAGAGTCAGGAGGCCGGGCCCGCGGGCGAAGACCGCGGCTCACAGAGGGTCGGGATCGAGGGCGAAGGCAGCGGCAGGAAGAGTCAGGGGGCCGGGCTCGAGGACGAGGGCAGCGGCAGGAAGAGTCAGGGGGCCGGGCCCGAGGACGAGGGCAGCGGCAGGAAGAGTCAGGGGGCCGGGCCCGAGGACGAGGGCAGCGGCAGGAAGAGTCAGGGGGGCCGGGCCCGCGGGCGAAGACCGCGGCTCACAGAGGGTCGGGATCGAGGGCGAAGACCAGACAGCTCCGGAGGCCGGGCAGGACCCGGTGTCGGCCGGACAGGAACCGGAGCCGGCGGGACAGGCTTCGGCAGGATCCCCCACGGAAGAGGACCAGGAATTGGCAGGACCCCCAGCAGGAGAGCGGTTGGCGGGACCTCCAACGAGACAGGACAAAGGGTTGGCAGGACCCCCGGCAGGAGAGTAGTCGGCGGGGCCTCCAACGGGACAGGACACAGGGTTGGCAGGACCCCCGGCAGGAGAGTTGTCGGCGGGGCCTCCCACAGCACAGGACATAGGATTGGCAGGACCCCCGGCAGGAGAGTAGACAGCGGGACCTCCAACGGCACAGGACACAGGGTTGGCAGGACCCCCGGCAGGTGAGTAGACGGCGGGACCTCCAACGGGACAGGACATAGGGTTGGCAGGACCCCCGGCAGGAGAGTAGTCGGCGGGACCTCCAACGGGACAGGACATGGGGTTGGCAGGACCCCCGGCAGGAGAGTAGTCGGCGGGGCCTCCAACGGGACAGGACACAGGGTTGGCAGGACCCCCGGCAGGAGAGTAGTCGGCGGGACCTCCAACGGCACAGGACATGGGGTTGGCAGGACCCCCGGCAGGAGAGTAGTCGGCGGGGCCTCCAACGGGACAGGACACAGGATTGGCAGGACCCCCGGCAGGAGAGTAGTCGGCGGGGCCTCCAACGGGACAGGACACAGGGTTGGCAGGACCCCCGGCAGGAGAGTAGTCGGCGGGGCCTCCAACGAGACAGGACAAAGGGTTGGCAGGACCCCCGGCAGGAGAGTAGTCGGCGGGACCTCCAACGGCACAGGACATGGGGCTTGAGTGGGGACTCGAGAGAGGGCTTGAGAGGGAACTCGAGAGGAAACTGGAGAGTCGACTGGAGAGGTGACTCGAGAGGGGACTCGAGAAGGAACTCGAGAGGTGACTGGAGAGGGGACTCGAGAGGGAACTCGAGAGGAGACTCGAGAGATGACTTGAGAGGAGACTTGAGAGGGATCTTGAGAGGGGACTCGAGAGGTGGCTTGAGAGGGACCTCGAGAGGTGACTTGAGAGGGATCTAGAAAGGGGACTCGAGAGGTAGCTCGAGAGGAGACTTGAAAGGGAACTAGAGAGGGGACTCGAGAGGGGACTTGAGATGGGACTAGAGAAGTGACTAGAGGTGGGACTGGAGAAGGGACTAGAGAAGGGACTAGGAAAGTGACCTGAGGAGGGACTAGGGAAGGGACAAGAGGAGGGACTAGAGACGGGACCAGAGAGGAGACTAGAGAAGGGACTCGAGAAGAGACTAGAGAAGGGACCAGAGATGGGACTATGGCAGCTGGGGCCAGAGCTAAGGCTGGAACCATGGCTGCTGGGGCCGGGACCATGGCTGCTGGGGCCAGAACTAGGTCTGGAACCATGGCTGCTGGGGCCAGAACTGGGGCCGGAACCATGGCTGCTGGGGCCAGAACTGGGGCCGGAATGATGGCTGCTGGGGCCAGAACTGGGGCTGGAACAATGGCTGCTGGGGCCAGAACTGGGGCTGGAACCATGGCTGCTGGGGCCAGAACTGGGGCTGGAACCATGGCTGTGTGGGCCGGTTCTGTAGCCGGAACCATGGCTCTTGGGGCTCGGATTGCTAGCCTGGACTTGCGACTCCTTCTCTTAGAAGCCGCCTGAAGGCTCCGTGGACCTCCAAAAGCCAGACGAGTTCCAGAAAACGACTCTTGGACAGGAGCAGGAACTGGGGCGGAAGCACTGGTTGACTCCAGACGGAACACACCGAGACGTTTATAGTCAGCAGGCTGGAAATCACACACCCAGATGAAGTTCAAAATCCAGCCAGGTAAGAATTTCACCAAGTCTGGTTTCTCCATAGCCAACCGGTGCGCCTCTACCAGAGCGGCCTCCTTCTGCAGAACACTGGACGCTCCCTTCCACCAATCATAGCAGCAAGCCAAATCAAAGGAAAAATGTTGTAGTTCCACCTCAAATGGATCATCTGCTGGGTCCATTTCTGGTTGGTGCTTTCTGTCACGGTTGAGTGAAGGAAGCAGGACCCAAATGCAGATAACTCTGATAAACCTTTATTTCAAGGCTAATGAAACTAATACAGGCAAAACAGAACACTCACCGGTGAATTCAGTCACGAACAAAAGAAGCACCAACACTGAACACAGGACGAGACAAGACTAAATACAGGGAGGGATAATTACAAGACGAGACACAGCCGGGCAGGGGAGGAGAAACACAAGGGCCACAGGTGAACACAATCAGCTAACGAGACACACCAGGGAAACTAACGACAGGAGGAAAACATGACATAGAGAACAGCGAAAACACCCAAACCAAGACAGAACTGTGACATGACATGATAACCGTGACACGACATGTGATAACGTTGTTTACTATCAAAAATATGACCTGGGAAATTTAACAGATATTAAAGTGTATTCAGTTCTGCCTTTCGGCTGCTTTCAGTACACTGCTAATAACCACTAAATGCCTCTTAAATTGAAGGGAAATTATATTAAATGTTGAAGAAATTGAACATTTAATTGAACAAAAATAATAGATATAGTCTCAGTCGTATCTTAATATCTTTACCTGGTTTTAAAGGACACGTGACAGTTAATTTAGATCTAGTTGTTCTATGATTTACCTTGTCCAACTGAGTCATTAAATCCACATTACTGATGAGTTTTATCAACATTTTCATTAGGTATCAAACCTACAATATCGTCACGATGCTGAAACAGGTCAGTCAGAAATAGTGTGCTATTTGTTTTTCTTCCTATCGCTCAACCCTAAAGTAATGCTGAAATGTGAAAGCCATTACAGGCGGCCATATTGGCTCTAAAGTCATCATGGTGTCAGTGCAGCAAAGCGTCCGCAGCACAGGGAGAGTAAACAGGCATTAGTGAGATAATAGAGCTCCACTGCTGCTGCCACTGACACACACGGCTAAGAAGTCTGGACACCTCAGAGTGTGTGTGAGTGTGTGTGCGTCATGGCCTGAGTACACAGTGAAAGTAGGTCACTGTGCTGTTCCCACACACACACAAGATGCATGTGTTGGTGATTACACTCTTGGGGCCTCTTCTCTTTAACGTCTACATGCTGCCACTGGCTCCGATTATGAAGAACAACTAAATAAGTTACCATAGCTATGCAGATCACAACAACATTTACATAACAATTTCACCAGGAGACTATGCTCCAATTCAAACACTGAGTAAGTGCATTGAACAAATCAATGACTGGATGTGTCAGAACTTTCTTCAATTAAACAAAGATAAAACTGAGGTAATGGTTTTTGGAGCCAAGGCAGAACGTATAAAAGTTAGCGCTGAGCTTCAGTCTGCAATGTTCAAAACAACAGATAAAGCCAGAAATCTAGGTGTAGTCATGGACTCTGACCTGAGTTTCAACAGCCACATTAAAACAGTTACTAAATCAGCCTACTATCACCTAAAGAACATATCTAGGATTAAAAGACTAATGTCGCAGCAGGATTTGGAAAAACTTGCTTTTATCTTGAGTAGACTCGACTACTGCAATGGTGTCTTCACAGGTCTCACTAAAACATCTATTAGAAAGCTGCAGCTGATTCAGAACGCCGCTGCTCGAGTCCTCACTAACACTAAGAAAGTGGATCACTCCTGTTCTGAAGTCTTTACACTGGCTTCCTGTGTGTCAAAGAATAGATTTCAAAATACTGCTGCTGGTTTATAAAGCTTTGAATGGTTTAGGCCCAAAATACATTTCTGACCTCCTGCTAAATGATGAACCATCCAGATCTCTCAGGTCTTCAGGGACTGGTCAGCTTTCTGTCCCCAGAGTCAGAACTAAACATGGAGAAGCAGCGTTCAGTTATTATGCTCCATCTGGAACAAACTCCCAGAAACCTGCAGGTCCGCTGCAACTCTGACTACTTTTAAATCCAGCAAGAAGACTTTTCTTTTTGCCGCTGCTTTTAATTGAACTATTTACATCTTAAACTGCACTGTAACTTTTATCCATGTATTTTCTTTTTAATGACTGATTTTAAATGCCATTTTCTGAATGTCTTTCGTTTTTTGTAAAGCACTTTGAATTGCCTTGTGTTGAAAGGTGCTATATAAATAAACTTGCCTTGCCTTGCCTTGCCTTGCACACAGAGCTGTGGACAGTGTAAACATGAGCTCATGTAATTCTTCTGCCTAATGCTGGCAAAGGGGAATGATTACTGAAAATGTGTTTATCCTCAGTCGTGGTGCACTACGTAAAAACACAAGCCGCACTTTATGGTGCAATTAACTCTAAAATGTCAAGTTCAATTACACCACTTATCTGCTTTGTGCATAAAAAATGATCAGTTCCTCATGGCAGCGACGGCAGCTCCAGATTTTTCTGGTTGATAATTGTTCAGGGAATACACTGAAGCTTTAATATTTTTCAAACAGGGTGAACTATGCATGGAGAGAAGAGAGGAAGGAGTACTGAGAATTAAAATGAAGACAACAAAATATATATATTCAATAATAATAATAGTATTAAAGGGGACCTATCATGCAAAATGCACTTTGTGATGTCTTCTCTACATCAACATGTGTCCCCGGTGTGTCAGGGAACTCACGCAGCGTCAGAAAATAAACCCTATCTCTTTTCCTCCGTACCCAAAACTCTAAAAACGGGGAACAACGGAGCTGATCCAGATTTGCGTCTGATATGACGTAATATCTGAAATGTGGACCCACGGCCCAATCAGAAAGTTGCTATCAGAAACAATGCCCGACTGTTTTGGACGTAATATGGTCGGTGTTTACATTAGCATCGCTAACACTCAGAGCTAACCTGTACTGGAGAGCATGTGTGTGAAGAAGCAGGAAGTAAAAAGGAACTCACCTTGTGGTATAACCGGCAAGAGAGAAAGCCTTTGAGCTCCAGACTGTTTCAGATCCTTGATAATCCATGATATGGCGTTTCATCACGGCAGCATTTAGTTTAGACAGTAGCTGCCGGGTCCCGCATGAGCTCAGTTTTATAATATATTTTTGTATATATCTGAGACCTATGCTTTTGCCTAAAATTAGCATGATAGGTTAACTTTAATAATTAATAGATATATAAATTACAAAAATAAAAATAAATTACATATTCAATTAATTATTTAAAATGTTTTAATCAATAGAAATATTACCTTAAAACTGAAATCAAGATGATAAAATATAAAAATGTATATAAATTAAAAAGGTTACAAATCTATAAATATGGAACTTTTTAAAATAATATAAAAATACATAATAGTAGATACTAAAACTATAGTTTAAAAAACTGCATATGGAGAAAATTGAGGAAACTATATAAATGTTAAGTGTACCCTGATACAATGTTTTCTAAATCAACAGCTCCAGCTGATTGCTGTGTTGTGTTTCCATCCGTTCACTGATCATCACACAAGACCAAATCCTCAGGAAAATCTCAACTCCAAAATTCAATCTGATTTCCTGTGATATCCGACATCAGTGTGACTCACTTTCAAAGCCACTCCTGTCTCTTGACATTATCCTCGCCCTACATTTTCTCCTTTTTGTTTGGCTTTCTCATGTGCTGGAACATTGCTTTGACATTTGCATCACACTTATTCACAGCAGAATGAAGAGCTTTATACAAAGGGCTGCAGACAAGATTTGGGAAAAGCTGAAGTTTAAAGATCCCCTATTATATTTTTCAACATTATACTAGAGGTTTCAGATATATACAGAACCTGTCTCTGATTGGCTGAAACATCAAACAGATCATTGTAGCATCCCCTCTGTTTCAGCCCTGTTTCCAAAGTGCTGATTCTGTGTCTGTAGCTTTAAATGCTAATGAGCTGCTGCTGGCCACGCCCCTCTGAGAGATGATTGGTTTGAAAAGAACACAATGGTGCTCTAGGAGGAGATGCAGGTGATAAGGTGTTACCTTGGTTGGTTAATGGCTAATGGTTGCCGAAGTATTTTTTAACACTAGAACCGCCAACGGGTCAATTTTACCCGCAGCTGTTTTTTGATTGTATGTAACTTTTTTGCAATACAATATTAAAGTCTCCCAGTCCGTGACTTTTCCTGAAAGTGTGTTATGTAGCACCCTCTGTTGTTAAAAATGGTCAATATGAAGTCAGATTGAAAAGAAATCCCCCAAAGAAATTGCCATTTATACTTATATCCGCCAGCGGGTAATATTTACCTCATAGAAAATACAGCTTAAACATGACGTGTTGCTATAGCAACGCCTTTTGTCTACTGCGGTTCCTTATAGATAGAGAGATAGATTGAGAGAGAGATAGATAGATAGATAGTTATAGATAGATAGGGAGAGACAGACAGATAGATAGTTATAGATAGATAGAGAGAGACAGACAGATAGATAGTTATAGATAGATGGATAGATAGATAGTTATAGATAGATAGAGAGAGATAGATAGATAGATAGTTATAGATAGATTGATAGATAGATAGTTATAGATAGATAGATAGTTATAGATAGATAGATAGATAGATAGATAGATAGATAGACAGACACACAGACAGACAGACATACAGATAGATAGATAGATAGATAGATAGATGGATAGATCGATAGATAGTTATAGATAGAGAGAGAGAGAGATAGAGAGATCTAACACCAAGCGTTTAAATCAATACTGCTATATCACATGAAAAGCTGAGAGTCCACAGATTCTATTGGTATAAGTTCCACCCCTGTGCGATCAAAACTTACTGTTGTACGTGATAAATAAAAGAACATTGTACCTTGAAAATCAATAGCGGGTACATTTGACCCGTTGGCGGTTTTAGGTATACAGCGAGTCAGCGACCTCTGGCGGTTCTAGTGTTAAAGGAGTCTTTTTTCACATTAGCATTCCTAATCTTGAAAATATACACATTAGTTAAAATTAAGCATTTTCTAAGCCCGAGAATTAGGAAAATTAAGCAATTTCTCAACCCCGCAACTACATTTCTAACCACAGCATTAACCAGCAATGAAACATAAACTCACGGTCATCGCTGAAGTCGTCTATCAGGATGATTTCTTGAATCAGAGAATAAGGACTTCGGATCAGGACACTGGCAGGGAGGAAGCAGAGGGGCGAGGGTCAGAAAAAACGAGTGGGTTTCATTCCTCCTGATTTATGGTGCTGCTTATGTTCGACCTCATTACCTCTTGATGGTGCGCAGGAGAGTGGAGCGAGCCTCATTGTGGAAAGTGATGATGATGCTCGTGGAGGGAAGGTCTGAGTCATATTTCAGAGACGCACACCTGCAGAGAGGAGGGTTTATCACACAATCATCACACAGTGAGGGAAGCTTCACCTCGCATCTCTCCAGGAACAACATACATATGTTACACTGGCACATCGGCCCGTGAACACACACACACACACACACACACACACACACACACACAGCTGTGAATTAGCAGAGGTGGAGTGTGGAGTCGCCTCAGTGTTGTTGCTGGAAATATCCGGTTGCCGGGTAACAGTTGCACAGATTTCTAACGCTTTCTGCTTTAATGTGCTTCCTGTGGCTCGGAGCTAAGGCCTTGCCTCATATAGTGAATAACAAAAGGAAAGGCTGCAAAGAACATACAATGAGGACTCATGATTTAAAATCTGCATGTTGGGTTTTCAAGTTCCCAGTTTGGAATCAAAAAAGTTCATCTAATCTAGTCTAGTACATCAGTTCATTTTTTGTCTAAACATTTTTAAAATCATTAGAAGGACACAATCAGGACACATCACATTCTTTTCCAGCCATTACTGGTTTGTAAGAATATGATTTTATCCAAATCCCTCATAAATGGACCTGAAATGATTTAATATGTTTCGCCGGAGATGCACAAAATAGCTCAAGGTTCCATCTAGTGCTGCTGGGTCTCAGGAGATGGGCTATCTGGGCCGCCCACTAAAGCAAGTGTTTACATTTATATGTTGTCCACCCCCTGTGTGTGAGGGATACCACGTATATACCCAGCAGTTAGGACAGTCAGCTCTCTCTCACACTTTGCAATACAATCTATCTATTTCACCCTCACACACGCTTTAAGATCAACACACTTCTCTCACCTCACTTACTCCAACCTGTAAGATTTAATCTAAATCCACCTGCAGCACAAGCAAGATTAATCCTCAATCACACACACACACACACACACACACACACCACACACACACAGCACACACACACGCACACGCACACGCACACACACACCACACACACACACACACACACACACACACACACACACACACACACACACACCACACACACACACAACACACACACACACACACACACACACACACACACACACACACACACAACACACACACACACACACACACATTACCATGTATACATCACTTCAGGGGACATTACATTGACTCACATGCATTTCCTGGAGACTTATCCTAACCTTAACCAACACATGCCTAACCCTAACCCTAACCCTAACCAAGTCTTCACCCTAAAATTAATGATTCCCCTCATGGGGACCTCCATTTTGTCCCCATAAGGGAGGCGAGTCCCCACACGTGACTGTGTAAACAGATGTAGGTCCCCACAAGTATAGTAATGCTAGGCCACACACACACACACACACACACAACACACACACACACACACACACACACACACACACACACACACACACACACACACAGCTGTGCTTCGATCATTGCCAGTTTTTCAGTTACAAAATGTTTTACAAGTTCTATTGCTTCAACGTAATGGCAACAGATGGTGCAGGTGAAAACACACAGCCAACACACACACACACACACACACACACACACACACACACACACACACACACACACACACACAGCCACACACACACACACACACACACACACACACACACACACACACACACACACACACCTGTAGTGTCGGGTGTCTCTGATGGACCGCTCGCTGCCCAGCCGGTCGCTCTCCTGCAGGTTGAAGGCGTGCTCTCGGTACGGGTCTTCCCCCGGCTTCAGCTGCTTTGCTGACAGGTAAGGCTTCTCATCGAAGCCCCCCAACAGCTGACTCTGCTCTGTCCGCGGGGGCTGGGTCACCTGCAGAGCACACCACCATCAATAAACAAGGACACACTTGGACGTGTCAGTAGAAAATAAATGATAAAAAAACACATCAGTCATTTCAAACACAAAAGCACTCCCTGGCGAGCAGAGAGGTGCAAACACAGCAGCACAAAGCATCCTCCTTCACTGCCAGCACTATTCCTCTGCATCATTAAACAATACTGTGAAGTGGCTGCATACCACATCCTCATAAAGGGAGTTTGTTTTCAGCCGTCTGTCTTGATGAGTTGTTCATAAAAACAGACAGCATTTCATTTTTAAAAGTTCACTGTTGGTATTTTATAAGAATGAACAGTCCTTCTGGTCGAACACTTTACTCTTGTTAACTAAAGGATCAACTTTAACGAGGTAAAAACACAAATATTGAAGCAGTCCATTATTTTATATCAGAAAGACTTCTTCTTGCAGATGAGACATAGAAAATAATAACTGAGCAAGACAAGTTATTTTTCTTAACTTGAAATGACATGTCCTGAAATGTGACTATTGCTCCTGCAGCAATGTGTCGATGCTGAACTGTTCATCATGCAGCCCTTATTAAAAATGCTGCCGATTAAATTCCTGTTGATTAAAAGTTATTGGACCTTTCGGAGAGTTTTTCTGTCTTTGCTAAAACACACTTTACACACATACTATGCCAAGTGGTGTTCTGGCCATTTGAGGTTCAATGTAATGCTCAAGGACACTGACAAAGGAGCAGGGAATCAAACAACTAAGCATGAGATTAATTGAGAATTTGCTTCACATCCTCTACATTTAAGCAATTACATTACATTACATTTGGCTGACGCTTTTATCCAAAGCGACTTACAATAAGTACAATCGACCAGGAAGACACAACCTTGAAGAAAACAGAATCATAAAGTACATCAGGTTTCATAGAGCCAAAAATGTCAAGTGCTACTCAACTGGCTATAGATAAGCCAGTCCTTTATTAGCATATAAGTGCTCTGTTAGCAGTTCTTTGTTCGTAATTCTATCGCTCGAAGTGGAGTCGAAAGAGATGAGTTTTCAGTCTGGAAGGTGTGTAAGCTTTCTGCTGTCCTGATGTCAATGGGGAGCTCATTCCACAATTTTGGAGCCAGGATAGCAAACCCACGTGTTTTTGCTGATGGGAACTTGGGTCCACCTCGCAGCGAGGGTGCAGCGAGTCGTTTGGCTGATGCAGAGCGTAGTGCACGCGCTGGGGTGTACAGTTTAACCATGTCCTGGATGTAGGAAGGGCCAGATCCATTCGCAGCATGGTACGCAAGTACCATTGTCTTGAAGTGGATTCTAGCAGTTACCGGGAGCCAGTGAAGGGAGCGGAGGAGCGGAGTGGTGTGGGAACATTTAGGAAGGTTGAAGACCAGACGAGCCGCTGCATTCTGGATGAGCTGCAGAGATTGGATGGCACATGCAGCTAGACCAGCCAGGAGGGAGTTGCAGTAGTCTAGGCGTGAGGTGACGAGAGCCTGGACCAGAACCTACGTGGCTTTCTGGGTCAGCTGGGGACATATCTTCCTGATGTTGTAAAGCGTGTATCTGCAGCAACGGGTTGTAGCAGCGATGTTTGCAGTGAAGGACAGGTTGTTATCTAGGGTCACACCCAGATTCCTTGCAGTCTGAGTCGGGGAAACAACAGAGGTGCAGATGTTGATCGTCAGGTCAAGAGTGGGACAATCTTTTCCCGGAAGGAAAAGCAGTTCAGTCTTGTCAAGGTTGAGCTTGAGGTGATGAGCAGACATCCACTGAGAGATGTCAGCTAGACAAGCAGAGATGCGTGCGACGACCTGGGTCTCTGAGCGGGGAAAGGACAGGATTAATTGGGTGTCGTCAGCATAGCAGTGGTATGAAAAACCATGCGGGCTAATGACTGATCCGAGCGAGTTTGTGTACAGGGAGAAGAGGAGGGGACCAAGAACAGAGCCCTGAGGGACCCCTGTAGTTAATTGTCAAGGGTCGGACTCGGACCCTCTCCAAGTTACCCTGTAGGTACGGTCTTTGAGGTATGAGGTGAGGAGGGAAAGTGCAGAGCCTGAAACTCCAAGTTCTTGGAGAGTGCGAAGGAGGATCTGATGGTTCACCGTGTCGAATGCAGCTGACAGGTCCAACAGGATGATGACAGAGGAGAGGGAGGCTGCTTTGGCAGTGTGCAGTTCCTCAGTGACAGCAATGAGAGCAGTTTCTGTGGGGTGACCTGCCTTGAAACCAGACTGGTGCAGATCCAGGAGGTTGTTCTGATGGAGATAACAGGAGAGTTGTTTAAAGACAGCGCGTTCAAGTGTTTTAGACAGGATCGGGAGGAGAGAGACAGGCCTGTAGTTTATAACATCAGACGGGTTGAGAGTGGGTTTCTTTAAGAGAGGGTTTACTCTTGCCTCCTTAAGACTATTTGGAAAGTGACCAGAAGTTAGAGAAGTGTTGATGAAATGGGTGAGAAATGGTAGAATATCAGGAGCGATAGTCTGAAGGAGGTTTGAAGGGATAGGGTCCAGAGGACAGGTGGTAGGGCGGGCAGAGGTAATGAGGGTAAGTAGTTATCTCTTCTTCTGTGGTGCTGCACTGCAATCCCACAGCAACACCCATGCAAGACTCATTCCTGCACCACTCCATTGCATCAGAATCAGCCTAATAATTGAAATGTAAATCCAAATCCAAATGTTCTTATTCAAGTCACAGTGCTAACAAAGCAAAATGGGACGGGCTGTCGTCAAAATCAGAATACAAAGTCCTCGGTGCTTAATGGGTTTTTTCTGAAAGTAGCTTTAATACTGAGTGGGAGGTGAATACAGTTAATGAATACATACAAGCAGATGAGAGAGGCTGACATTAAAGAGAAGCTTTGGACAGATGGGAGAAAGGACGGAAAGGGTTTAAATAAAGGACGGAGCTTTGTTCTGTGCTGCTTTATTAAGCTCACATCCAGGTTCAGGTGAGAGTGACCTCCTTTTCAGGCTCTCAGGGGGAGAGGGGGAACATTTCAATGATGCACAGAAAGAAACATGTCTGACACTGAGACAGAAGGTTTAGATATCTCTTTGTTACCTCCACAGACTATAGCTCTGAATAACCCAATGTATACTTCCTATACAAAGCGAGCATCTGGCGGTGAATGAAGTGGAGCATTGAGCAGCTGAATGAACTGAGAGATGCAAAACAGAGATGTGAATATTGTACTAAAATGCATCAGATGGAAAGAAATAAGACACTGAATGAATGCTGTGTCTGATCTGTGCTTAAATAGCCAGTGGTGCAAAGTAACCGAGTCAATATTCTCAAGTACTGTGTACATTTTTAAGTAATTGTACATTAATTGAGGATTGTTATTTTCCTGCTACTTTATTATATTTCAAATGCAGATATTGTTATTTTAACGGCACTGCATTATTTGTAAGTTGAATAACTTTTCGATTGAGTTGAGAACACAAAATATATTAAAAATCGATTTTTCAGAAACTAAAATATGGAGATAAACTGCTTTACTCTATTTTATATGATATTAAAGTGAACATCTTTTCTTCCAACTATATACTATAATATACAGTATATTTTTTATATATTTGTCATGTTTTTATTGTAGCTATTCTATTTTAAATGTATGTTCTTTTTATTACATGTTTTAGTAAACATTTTTATTGTATTTCTCACTCTTTTTAATAGTATCATTTGTAAATATTTATTGTTATATTTCTGTTGTTGTTATATATACACTGAACAAAAATATAAACGCAACACTTTTGTTTTTGCTCCCATTTGTCATGAGATGAACTCAAAGACCTAAAACATTTTCTATATACACAAAATAACCATTTCTCTCAAATATTGTTCACAAATCTGAACAAATCTGTGATAGTGAGCACTTCTCCTTTGCCGAGATACTCCATCCCACCTCACAGGTGTGGCATATCAAGATGCTGATTAGACAGCATGATTATTGCACAGGTGTGCCTTAGGCTGGCCACAATAAAAGGCCACTCTGAAATGTGCATTTTTGCTTTATTGGGGGGGTCTGGGGGGGTCTGGGGGGGTCCGAAAACCAGGCAGTATCTGGTGTGACGGGTAGGGGTAGGGTTAGGGTAATGTTGTGAATCGAGTGGCATGTGTTCGTCGTCCATTACATACGCCTGCCCATACCATAACCCCACCACCACCATGGGCCACTCGATTCACAACATTACCCTAACCCTAACCCTACCCCTACCCCTACCCCTACCCCTCACACCAGATACTGCCTGGTTTTCGGACCCCTCCAGACCCCCCCAATAAAGCAAAACTGCACGTTTCAGAGTGGCCTTTTATTGTGGCCAGCCTAAGGCACACCTGTGCAATAATCATGCTGTCTAATCAGCATCTTGATATCACCTGTGAGGTGGGATGGATTATCTCGGCACAGGAGAAGTGCTCACTATCACAGATTCTTTCAGATTTGTGAACAATATTTGAGAGAAATGGTTATTTTGTGTATATAGAAAATGTTTTAGATCTTTGAGTTCATCTCATGAAAAATGGGAGCAAAAGTGTATATATATATATATATATATTTATATATATATTTAATTTGCATTGTACATTTTTTATTTTAAATATGTTCTTGACTTTTTCACAGCGCATATTATATAGATTCTAATTCAGTCACAATGTCTGATAATGACACAGAAATAGGAACTCATTCTGTCACCATTACAGTGACACGACCAGCTGATCTCAGTGCCGCTCTGTGGGGGAACTAATCTAATTATCACCGCTCTGCAAATAGCCTTGGAGCACAGAGTTTAGCACCCAGAGGAAAGTCCCTCATTTTTCCCAGCTCTGTCAATTCTTCACACTCTAAGTTATTAAAGAAGACTGGTCAGATGTTCACTAGAAATGTAGGCGTAGTGAACACAAGCAGCAGATGTCAACATATTCTTATCCTGGGGGAGACAGGAGGTTGGAAGTTGAACATAAAGGCAAGGAAACATGTTAGAGGCACAAAATACAAATATGAACCTGGTAAAGCATGTTATAAAAGTTGCTATATAAATAAAGCTTATGATTATATCTTCCAACATGTCATCAGAGCCTCTCTCACCAGTATAACGTCACAGTTAACTCTCTTTCTGTATTTTATATCCCCGGGTAATCCCCAAGTATCAGCATGACTGCATTTGAAAGCTATACAAAAAAAATGGTACTCCGAGGATAATAAGACAAAAATAACAGAAGGCTCTTCGAGGCTCGGCCTGCTGAATTAAATATGAAGCTCGTCTGGAAGATGAACACGTCTGCTGACTTCTTCCAGCCGAATTAAACCAAAAATCTGTGAAATCTGCCCAAAAGGCTGGAGATAAATCCCTGCTGTGGTCGTTTTCATGATCTATTTACACACTTACTGCATCTCAGGCCATAGATACTGTATTGATGTGTGCGAGCTTAGAGACAAGTATTTACATGTTTTGCCTAATAAGTTAAATAGCAAAGTGAGTCATCACAAGCTCAAGCTGTGCAGCTGCATTTGTGCAAACTTCCAACACTTTATAAGTAATTGCAGTGTAGATGCTAACGTTTCCATAGAAGGCGATTCTCTTGGACTGAGTTTGGGAGGATGTGTTCAAAAAAAAGATATGTAGAATATTCCCATTGGTTTAAAAAATGTGCTCAATGCGAATTTAAATTATTTAAAAGGGGAAATAAACGGGGAATACTGGATGTCAAAGTATTCTGACCATTAGGCGCTTTCACACCGGGGTACTTTTCCCAGCAATAGTTCCTGGGATTGCGTTCACACCAAGAATATCTGGAACTCGAACTTTTTTTCGGGAACCTTTTCACCCATTTTCAGTCCCTGCTAGAGAGGTGGGACTATCCTGGGGAGGAAAAGGCGGATTGCAAACCACGCCCAGTAAAGCCGCCATTTTATTTGCTCGCATTAGCATTATTAGCATTAGCATTAGCCCAGCGCACCAACGGAGAGAGAATAACTTATGGCAACACAAAAGAAAACAAGGGAACGGTGGAGATGAGCAGGTGTCAGCGATCTGGCGATTTACTCGGAAGGCTTCAGTAGAAGCTGCTGGGAGTCCCAGCAGCTTCTACTGAAGCCAGTCCCCAACTCCGGGTATGTAGTATGTAGTGTCTTTGCTGGGAGTCCCAGCAAAGACACTACATACTGATATACACCTGAACATCTGCAGGAGAGGACTCTTTAAAGTAGAGACACTACATACTGATATACACCTGAACTCAGGAGAGGACTCTTTAAAGTAGAGACACTACATACTGATATACACCTGCACATCAGCAGGAGAGGGCTCTTTAAAGTAGAGACACTACGTACTGATATACACCTGAACATCAGCAGGAAAGGACTCTTTAAAGTAGAGACACTACATACTGATATACACCTGAACATCTGCAGGAGAGGACTCTTTAAAGTAGAGACACTACGTACTGATATACACCTGAACATCAGCAGGAAAGGACTCTTTAAAGTAGAGACACTACATACTGATATACACCTGAACATCTGCAGGAGAGGACTCTTTAAAGTAGAGACACTACATACTGATATACACCTGAACTCAGGAGAGGACTCTTTAAAGTAGAGACACTACATACTGATATACACCTGCACATCAACAGGAGAGGACTCTTTAAAGTAGAGACACTACATACTGATATACACCTGAACATCTGCAGGAGAGGACTCTTTAAAGTAGAGACACTACATACTGATATACACCTGAACTCAGGAGAGGACTCTTTAAAGTAGAGACACTACGTACTGATATACACCTGAACATCAACAGGAGAGGACTCTTTAAAGTAGAGACACTACATACTGATATACACCTGAACATCAGCAGGAAAGGACTCTTTAAAGTAGAGACACTACATACTGATATACACCTGGACATCAGCAGGAGAGGACTCTTTAAAGTAGAGACACTACGTACTGATATACACCTGAACATCAACAGGAGAGGACTCTTTAAAGTAGAGACACTACATACTGATATACACCTGACCATCAGCAGGAGAGGACTCTTTAAAGTAGAGACACTACATACTGATATACACCTGAACATCAGCAGGAGAGGACTCTTTAAAGTAGAGACACTACATACTGATATACACCTGGACATCAGCAGGAGAGGACTCTTTAAAGTAGAGCCCCTACATACTGATATACACCTGAACATCAGCAGGAGAGGACTCTTTAAAGTAGAGACACTACATACTGATATACACCTGAACATCAGCAGGAGAGAACTCTTTAAAGTAGAGACACTACATACTGATATACACCTGAACATCAGCAGGAGAGGACTCTTTAAAGTAGAGACGCTACATACTGATATACACCTGAACATCAACAGGAGAGGACTCTTTAAAGTAGAGACACTACATACTGATATACACCTGAACATCAGCAGGAGAGGACTCTTTAAAGTAGAGACCCTACATACTGATATACACCTGAACATCAGCAGGAGAGGACTCTTTAAAGTAGAGACACTACGTACTGATATACAGCTGAACATCAGCAGGAGAGGACTCTTTAAAGTAGAGACACTACATACTGATATACACCTGAACATCAGCAGGAGAGGACTCTTTAAAGTAGAGACACTACATACTGATATACACCTGAACATCAGCAGGAGAGGACTCTTTAAAGTAGAGACACTACATACTGATATACACCTGACCATCAGCAGGAGAGGACTCTTTAAAGTAGAGACACTACATACTGATATACACCTGAACATCAGCAGGAGAGGACTCTTTAAAGTAGAGACACTACATACTGATATACACCTGACCATCAGCAGGAGAGGACTCTTTAAAGTAGAGACACTACATACTGATATACACCTGAACATCAGCAGGAGAGGACTCTTTAAAGTAGAGACACTACATACTGATATACACCTGACCATCAGCAGGAGAGGACTCTTTAAAGTAGAGGCACTACATACTGATATACACCTGGACATCAGCAGGAGAGGACTCTTTAAAGTAGAGCCCCTACATACTGATATACACCTGAACATCAGCAGGAGAGGACTCTTTAAAGTAGAGACACTACATACTGATATACACCTGAACATCAGCAGGAGAGAACTCTTTAAAGTAGAGACACTACATACTGATATACACCTGAACATCAGCAGGAGAGGACTCTTTAAAGTAGAGACGCTACATACTGATATACACCTGAACATCAACAGGAGAGGACTCTTTAAAGTAGAGACACTACATACTGATATACACCTGACCATCAGCAGGAGAGGACTCTTTAAAGTAGAGACACTACATACTGATATACACCTGAACATCAGCAGGAGAGGACTCTTTAAAGTAGAGACACTACATACTGATATACACCTGGACATCAGCAGGAGAGGACTCTTTAAAGTAGAGCCCCTACATACTGATATACACCTGAACATCAGCAGGAGAGGACTCTTTAAAGTAGAGACACTACATACTGATATACACCTGAACATCAGCAGGAGAGAACTCTTTAAAGTAGAGACACTACATACTGATATACACCTGAACATCAGCAGGAGAGGACTCTTTAAAGTAGAGATGCTACATACTGATATACACCTGAACATCAACAGGAGAGGACTCTTTAAAGTAGAGACACTACATACTGATATACACCTGAACATCAGCAGGAGAGGACTCTTTAAAGTAGAGACACTACATACTGATATACACCTGACCATCAGCAGGAGAGGACTCTTTAAAGTAGAGACACTACATACTGATATACACCTGAACATCAGCAGGAGAGGACTCTTTAAAGTAGAGACACTACATACTGATATACACCTGACCATCAGCAGGAGAGGACTCTTTAAAGTAGAGACACTACATACTGATATACACCTGAACATCAGCAGGAGAGGACTCTTTAAAGTAGAGACACTACATACTGATATACACCTGACCATCAGCAGGAGAGGACTCTTTAAAGTAGAGGCACTACATACTGATATACACCTGGACATCAGCAGGAGAGGACTCTTTAAAGTAGAGCCCCTACATACTGATATACACCTGAACATCAGCAGGAGAGGACTCTTTAAAGTAGAGACACTACATACTGATATACACCTGAACATCAGCAGGAGAGGACTCTTTAAAGTAGAGACCCTACATACTGATATACACCTGAACATCAACAGGAGAGGACTCTTTAAAGTAGAGACACTACATACTGATATACACCTGAACATCAGCAGGAGAGGACTCTTTAAAGTAGAGACCCTACATACTGATATACACCTGAACATCAGCAGGAGAGGACTCTTTAAAGTAGAGACACTACGTACTGATATACAGCTGAACATCAGCAGGAGAGGACTCTTTAAAGTAGAGACACTACATACTGATATACACCTGACCATGAGCAGGAGAGGACTCTTTAAAGTAGAGACACTACATACTGATATACACCTGAACATCAGCAGGAGAGGACTCTTTAAAGTAGAGACACTACATACTGATATACACCTGACCATCAGCAGGAGAGGACTCTTTAAAGTAGAGACACTACGTACTGATATACACCTGAACATCAGCAGGAGAGGACTCTTTAAAGTAGAGACACTACATACTGATATACACCTGAACTTCAGCAAAATAGGGCCCCTTTAAAATAATGAAAGACTAAGCTTAAATTACAAAATTGGATGCCGATTTGAGAGCCATAAAGTTAAAAAGCATTAGTGGAGGTTTTATAGATTCAACTTGAGGTTCTGCACGTGTTGCAGTAATGGAAAGAGAAGCTCACCCATGTCCAGACCCGATGGTTAACAGCACATTTAACCCAGTTCTCTCATGAAGTGTTTATATGGTGACGTGTTAGTCAGAAACAAGTCTGAGCAAGAGAACCAGCCTCATCTGAAGACGTGGTGATGGATGTGTATCTGAGGTCAGATGTTTACAGATGTGCTGATTATTGCTAATGTTACAGAGAGATTTACAGTGTTTCTGCACGGAGAGTTCAAGTGTTGCTGGGAAATTACAGCACTCAACGCAGGAAATGAGAGGAAAAAATGGAGCCATGCAGTGCAAACAGATTTCACAGAAGAGGTCATTAGTGAAACAAATGCTGCTAATGAAAGGGCTTATGGGAAAAGGGAGGGAGCGAGGGAGAGAGAGGGGGAGATACTGTAATGAAAGTAATGGATGAAAAAAAATGGAAAAACACAAGGGAGGGACAAAATAATATTTAAAAAAGGGAGCAATGATTGAGGAAAGACAAGATAAGAGAATAATGAATGATGTAACGACGGAGAGAAGGTGTCTGGATATAGGAAGGGTTGACACGTGGAAAAGAAGGGAGGGAGACACAATGATAAAAGAGAAGGGTGCTACATGGAGAAGATATTATAGAAAATGAGGAAATGAAAAACAATAAAAGGGAAAGTCAAAAGTAGAAATAAATAAGATTTAAGTTGGCTGGATGTTTAATGATGTCCTTTGCATTTGTAAAGTGTCTTAAAAGCACTCTGTAAATAGATAAATAGTAAGTATATAAATCCTAAGAAAGAAAGGATTATAAAAGTAAATGCAGTGAACCTCTCTCTCTCTCTTTACTCCCTCTCCTCTCTGACCTGTCGCTGAACAAACTGCTGCTCAGTCTCAGTTTGGTGACGGAGGGCAACGACCCGCTGAGCACACAAAAGATTACCCCAAAGCACACAGTTCAAATATCGCTCTGATTAAAGTCCTGTCCAGCAGCAGAGATAAGACCCCTCTGTTCTACGATCAGACACTCTGAAACCTCATTCACACCAACGGTGTTTCAGGGCCGGTTCGGAGATGGAGCTTGAAAAGCACCAGGTTTTCCTGTTCACACCGCAGCGGAGCAGCCTCTTAGCTCCGGAATCCGGTTCGTTTCAAGCAGAGCTAGAGCAAAAGCACCGCATACGTCACGCTTACGTCGAGGCGGGGGAGGGGCGGGATCAACTCCTGAACAACAACAACAAGCCCGCGTTGTATCCAGCGTGTACACAACGATGGAGAAACTTAACAAGCAGCAGTGGTCCACTGAAGAGACCAGCTACCTGCTGGGAACCTGGTCTTCCGAAGAGGTGCAGAGGAAGCTGGAGCACAATCGGCCATTGTTGTTGTGGTGGTGTCAGCTGTGAGGGGTTTCCGCGCGGTTTGGCTTTATGAAGCAGGCACGCAAACGGTTACGTCATGACGCAAACAATGACGCAGCACCAGTCGAACTCTGGGCGGTGTGAAAAGAGCCGGAGCTAAACCGAAGAACCGGTTCTGAACGTGAAAAGCTCTAGCACGGAGCTTGAACCGGAGTTGCGTTGGTGTGAATGAGGTAAAGTGCTTCCACATTGCACCCTCTGATCATCCCCACAGTGCTGGCCTGCGTTCACACACTCAGACTTTTTATTTGATATAAAACATGATGTGACTTCCTAAGCAGGCGTAAATGCAACAACTGCTTTCACCTTGAATGATTAAATCAGCGTTTAATGAACGTGCTGCAGCAGAGAGGAGCTTCCTGACATGTTGGCACACATCCCCGCCGCACATGAGATTGGTTTGTAAATGTGAACGAGGCTCCAGCATGTTGTATTTCCACAACAGCCCGTCCGGTGCAGCTGTTGGTCATTATTATCTAAATATTTCATTTGCAGGTTTCTTTCTAAAGTAGAGGTTCCCCCTTTCCCTGAAGGAACTCTTTCTGTCATTGAGTAGACTAAACCCCGATTAGCCGACATATTTAATGCATGTTTTTATATTTAATTCAGTGCACAATAAAAATAGCTGAAATACAAATGGGTGTAAAACAAGAAGAAGCAGCAAATCCTCACATTTGAGCATTTTGGATTATAGCTCCCATGTCATGCTTTTCTGGTTCTGACCCGTCCGCTTGTGTTCTGTAGCTTCTGCATGTAAACGGTCTGCAGAGTCACAAACCCTCAAAGTGCACCCTGTAGTGAGTAAAGCTCTAACACAGAGAAGACCTGTCTGTGCTGCCCCAGAACGCAGCTCGAGTCCCCTCTCCAAATGGACCAATCCGTGGAGCCCCTCACTCACCAGGATCCCTTGGCTAACTAACAGGGAGTCCCCATTGACTTGCATAGAGCTCCCTGGTAAGAGACGAGTTGGGATGGCAGAGAAACGCTCTCCGCAGACCCATTGACTCACAGCGTTCTCAACCTTTTTCTTTCTCAATATCAAGCCACACTTATTGTTTTTACTTCGGCTGTGAGTGTTTGTGTGCTCAGGATGAGTTTCCTGCTGTATCGCCAACAAGCCGTTTAGGACAGAGAGTGAATACACAGACTATACAGAGATGCTGTGAGAAACCAATGTGAGTTTGGAACATTGAACAATGTAAATCTATTTTAGTAGACCTCAACAATGGAATTATGATCAGTAGAACTGGCCATGACATGGGACCTTTAATCATTTGCACCAGAATGTTCCTAAAGTACAACAAATAAAGTACTTTATTGCACAATAATCGATGAATAAACCCCTGACTGAGGTCTTTTTTGGGATATTTTGATATTATATTCAATGCATAACAAACAATTGCATAACAAAAAAAGTGTGCAAATAACCCAAATGATAATTAAGGATTTAAACAGAAGAAAAGCTACAAATCTTCACTTAAGCATTTTGTCAAGTACTTAAAGGTCACGGCCATTTCTACTGATCATAGTTCCATCATTGAGGTCGACTAGAATAGATTCACATTGTTCAATGTTCCAAACTCACATTGGTTTCTCACAGCATCTCTGTAGAGTCTGTGTATTCACTCTCTGTCCTACACGGCTTGTTGGAGCTCCTGCCCCCCCCCCCCCCCCCCCCCCCCTATGAGCCCAGTGGCCCGAACACACACACACACACCCACCCACCCACAGACTGGCTGGGAGTTTGTGTGTGTGCTCAGGCTGAGTTCCGCGTGTCTCGCTGTCTCGCCGACCCCACACCAGTGAGCCGGCTCACAGTGTCCCGCTCCTCGCAGCAGCGGGCCTCGCAACGTCCCGCCGAGTGTGTGTGTGTGAGGAAGTCCGCGGATTGGTCCAAATGTAACGGCTCCACGGACGTCACTAACCCTGAAACACGTCACTATACTCAGGAAGAACACAATGGAAAAGAGAAATGTCCAACGAGGCGTTCTGGGGCAGCACAGACAGGTCTTCTCTGTGTTAGAGTCTTACTCGCTACAGGGTGTACTTTGAGGGTTTGAGACTCTGCAGACCGTTTACATGCAGAAGAACCTTCATAACAACAAGGGGACGGGTCAGAACCTGAAAAGCATGACATGGGACCTTTAAGTTAAAAGTACTCCTTCAGCACAACAGCCCGTTTCAGAATAATACTATTGGATCATACGAGCCCGGACTGAGGTCGAGTGACATCTTTTATGGATATTCCATATTATATTCAATGCATAACAACAACAGTGAGGAATAACTGATACATTGTACAATTAACTGAAGTATTGATCCCAATAAACTTTCTTTTGCACAAAAGTTTGTGTAAAACGAGAGATTTTGGTAAATGTAGTAGGAACTTTTTATACAATTATGTGTAGATATTATTTGTTAAGATGACTAATGTAAAGGTTTGGTCTTTATAATGCCAGAAAATAAGGAAAAATGTTTGTCACAGTTTCTTAAAGTCTTTAAATGTCTTGTTCTGTCAGTCCAAAACCCAAGATATTCCCTTTAATTTGACATCAGGGTCTCTGCAGGAATCCTGAAGTCACATGTAAGACCTTTTAAGAGCTTTTTTAAGACCCTTTTCATTCATTTTAAGACCTCATCTCCACTTGGAGTTTTAACTGGTTACCTTGGCGACACACTTCACCTCACATTGACTATATACAGCATTGATTGTCCTTCCTCCTTATCTTCCAACCATTTGGACGCAGACTTGCATTTCCCCATAACGATGTTGCTTAACAACCGGCGTAAACGGACCTTCGCGCTATCAGGCAGTGAGCGTGCGATGTCCTGTTCAGATGACGTCAAACCCAACGGGATGCCATCAATAAACTACAGAATCACACTACACACCTACGCCATGACTACATTCAGGCAGACTGTAGAATACAACCTCTTTGGACCATTTATATACTTATTGAGAACAAGATACAAAATGTAACACCTTGGGAAATGCCCTTTAATACTTTTTAATAGCCTTCATTTTCACTAAATTGATTTATCAACTTTTAATACTTGTTAAGACCCCGCGGAAACCCTGGATAGAGAACAGAGAAAAGCAGGCTAACATGAAGCTTGTCTTTTCACTATAGCTTGTGAATTTCATGTGGGATCAAACAATAATGAAATACAACACGGGGAATGATTTGTTGATTATATTTTGTTTGATTAATCTGAATCTTCAAAGTTACTTAAAAGATTAAATGGAGTAACAAGTACGTAAGATGAAGTAGAAAATACTCCATTAAAGTACATGTAACTAGTATACTTAAGTACAGGCACGTGCACACATAGACATATAGCCATTTTTTTCCCCTTTTTATTTTTTAAATAAATGAATATATATCTACAGCTGTTTGCGCACAGTTTCCCTTTCCAAAAATATATTGATTGAAGACAAAATAAAAAATATCAGGTCGGGAGATTAGTCTGTGAAGTTCGGATGCTCTCCCTCCCTCCCTCCCTCCCTCCCCTCCTCCCTCCCTCCCTCCCCTCCTCCCTCCACGTCTCCGGTGAGTGGAGATGAACACATGACTAAACTGCCAGTGCCTCGAGTTTACAGCTAATTAGCCAAAAGACACAAACAAATAGAGTTAACTAAGGTAGGCTACTAGCTAATGGATAAGTTAGCTCAAGGTTTAGCTAAGGCAATTTATCATGGGCATACAGGCTAATGTAGCCTACTGTAGGCTACTTAAAGGGAGACACTAAAGGTGAATACAGTACAATGTTTATCAAATAACTTCATCACAATCGCCACATTGATATGCAAATTAGGCGTTAACTAGTACACTAGTAATAAAGTACTATTTTATCTCTTATCTTGATTAAAATGTGCTAATTTGCATGCAGTTACCAAGGCATTGCATCACCTCACAACTTCCCCAGATAGTTACTTACGTCAAGTCGGTATTTTCCCCTGAAATGTTGTGTTTAAATGCAGATTATCTTTAAATCTATAGATAACTTCATAATTTTGATTGTTGGTTGCTCATTTAATAACTATTAATGTTACTAGTTTGTTGTCTGCTCGTGTGCTTAGTGAATATAGAAGACTATTGTCTCTGTGTTAGCTGATTATTAGAACTCTGTTGAGTATTAAACAATTGCGTGAGTGTGAGGCGATTAAAATAAATTGGTCAGTAAGTCAGAGATGTGCAACTATATTTAACTTTTTGTTTTACATTTTTTTTATAAATGATTATGGGAAGTGCCCTTTTTCTCACTTGAGCCCCCGCCCCCCAAAATGTGCACGTCCCTGCTTAAGTACAATCGTTGAGTAAGTGCACTCGATGTGCACCACTGCATTTAACAAGCTGTAACCACACAATAAACTCTAATTTATGCTAGATCAATGAATTAAATCCCTCTCTATGGGCAAACTGATTACCCTGTAGCACCAGGGTCCCTTCACCTTATCGCTGATTTCAGAACAGAAGAGAAAAAGCTACAGGTTTTATACCTCTTCCACTTTACGCATCACAAAACCCTGCAGCCAAGGAGCCATCTCCTAATGTGAGCTGGCGTGCACCCAGCGGCAGGCAGTACACACGCGCACACGCACACTGTGTCTATACTGTATGCTGCTGTGATGCAACCACCACCACACCTACAGCTTCTACCAGAGGTTGTTCCTCTCCGACCTGTGCATGCAGCAGCAGGCGGATACAGACTTGGGCTGACAGAAGCAGGCATGTAATGACTGTGTGTGTGTGTGTGTGTGTGTGTGTGTGTGTGTGTGTGTGTGTGTGTGTGTGTGTGTGTGTGTGTGTGTGTGTGTGTGTGATGCCTCGCATCTACGGAAAGGTTGTCAACGCATAATGTGCTGTGTGGGCTGTGAGGTGTTTGCGCACAGGACTTATGGAAAGCCTCTTACGTGTGCTTGAAGCTGCGAGAGGGAAGGAAAACGAAAACACGCACGCACGCGCACACGCACGCACGATAAAGCAGTGGAATAATACACGTCTACCCGGGATAGAATAGCAACATATTCCCGCTGTGACACCCAGCTGTGCGCCACCACCACCACCACCATCACCCCACACACACACATCAACATGCAGCACACACTCTCCCGCAGTCTCCTCCTCACACACACTCACTATGAGCGGGATGGTCCTGTCGTCCCGGTGCATCTCCAGCCGGCCGGGGACCCCCCCCCTTCGGCCCCCCATGGCCCCTGCCGCGCGTCACGGACGACGGCGACGACTGCGGCTTGTTGTCCTGCCACAGGTAATAGAACGTGCCCAGGATCCACGCGACGGTGAGAATGGCGATGGCGTTGGCCCGTATCCTGCGCATGGTGAGTCCATATGGAAGCGCTCCGGACTGGAGGCTCGGGTTCACGGAGGACCTTCCGCCGCCGAGATGCGCTGATTGTCGGACAGACTGCCTGCTCTCCTCCGTTTCTCTCTGCCTCTCCTCCTCTCACTGAGCCAAGGTCCTAGCGCCGAGGCATATCATCCTTCTGCACACACACACAAATACACGCATATGCACACGCACTATAAACACACACACGCACCATGGGCGGTTCTATAGGGAGGAAACAGGGGTCCTGTATCACTGAGCTTGGACACAGGTATTATCAGCTAAAATAACTTAAATTAAGTCAAAGTAAACGTACTGTGCTTCCACAGTGTTTATATATATTTTTAGAAACAGAAATACGTAATGTATCTCTAACAGGAAATTGGAATGTGCAACAATAAAATAAAAATAATATTAAAATAAAATATAAATTATTTTATCCATAGGGAGACAATTTAAGATACTTTTCTATCTATAAATTAACAATACAATTAAAATAATGTATACAAATATGTGCACATTGTGTATAATACAATATAAAACAGTAATAATAAAAAAAGGGACTATTTATTCTGTAAAATGATATTCCTGTCATAAAACATATTAAACTGAAACAACATGTATGGCTTAAACCACCAGCACGCTCTCGTGCTGCTCCCCCCGTCCGGCAGCCAGAACCACATCTGCAGCTTATTTATTATCCGGCTATAAGACTTATTATTCAGCCTATGCATTTTAATGATACATTTAACTGAGCCGCCTGCAGCTCTCAGAGAACAAGAAGCAGCTGAACTGATCATGAAGAACAAGGAAGACAAACCCAGTCTTTGAACAGCAGCGGCATGAATATTCACAGGAGATCATTCTGGATTTAAACAGGTGACCTCCTGCTGCTTTGACTTATGCAGTGCAGGAATAATTCAGAGGCATTACTCGGAAAGTTAGAATATATTAGACTGAGAGGAAACTTCTCTAAAAATCTATAACAGCTTTGAAAAGTCTGCAAAGAAATCAGACTGGAGCAAAAACACCCCCAGAGAGTATAGAGGGAACGCCCCTCAGTATGAGCTCATGCAACCCCACCTATATACTGAGTGTGTGTGTGTGTGTGTGTGTGTGTGTGTGTGTGTGTGTGTGTGCATGTACATTTGCCTTTGCAGACCATTTACATGCACTAAAACCTATAGAACACACTACATGAAGTGAGCACCACAGGGCCTATAGGGTTTTAGATCACTGTCAAATCTTTTTTTTTTTTTATCAAACTCCTTAGCGGCCTATATTTCTGGTTTTACATCATCAAACACATCTGTTGAAAATAACACAGGAGACACAGGACTTGGTGTTCACGGATAATTCTGGCTATCTTCAAGTGCTGACCAAACCTCCTAATGTAATTATAAATGCATGCGCTGTAGAAATAAAAAAGTGCTTCACAAATCAAATCTCAAAATGCTGCTGGTTTGAGATGAAATAAATCTCATCTCATCCACACGGTCAGATGCAAGCCGTGTACGACTGAAACACATCTCTCCTCCGTCCTCTCTCTCTGCAGCTCTTGGAGGTTAATCTCATTATGCATGTACTGTAGCCCCCCCCCCCCCCTCTGTGTTTATAGAGAGGGAGGTCACAGGGTCACAGCCACATCTGGCTCAGGGCTGCAGATGTTCGTCTTCATCAGGTCGGACAGAGCTGCTCCTCTCGAGGCGCTGCTGTCAACATTATCTGTGGGAATACAAATGGAACAGGAAATAATGCACTATGGCACATTTCCCCCTGAGAATATGAACCACAACATTACAAGAAACACTCTATTGTGTGACTGGTATAATATGGACCACAAACAACAAATAAAGCACTGTGTCACTGTTTTCTCTACGCTCCAAAACATAGTCAAATAACACGTAAAATGGCACTGTGTCACTCTGGGATTATAACCCAACACATTAAGTAATGCACATGTGGTCACTTTGTCCTGTTAGAATATGAATCAAAACATCATGAAATGCACATTTTAACATTAGCTATGGGAATATAAACCAAATCAATAAATAAAAACATGAAATAATGCACATGTGGTCGTTGTTATATCTGGAAATATGATTATAAACACAAAACAATACCCTTTGTAACAGTTTCTCTGGAAATGTGATCCAAAATTTCAATCAATGGGATTAAAACCCAAAACCTAAAATAGTTCACGTTTTCACTGTGATCTCATTACGTCACGGCTTTCTGTGAACATGTGATCCAAAACACGACAGCACTAGGCTATAACTATTATCTCTGTGAACACAAACCAAATCATACATTAGTAGAAGGGAATATGGACCAAAGCACAATACTGCTGTCACTGTTCCCTCTGGGGATATATCCAACACGTACTCATGCCCTGCTGTCACGCTGACATCTGAGACTATGGACTGAACCCAAACAAGGCACACGCTGCCACTGTTTTCTGTGAGAATATGGACCGAAACACAAAGAACACACTCTGTCCCTGCAGCGGAGGAAACGTCTCTGCAGATTCAGTATACATCACCTCAGGGGACATTACATTGACTCACATGCATTTCCTGTAGACTCATCCTAACCTTAACCATAACCAACACATGCCTAACCCTAACCCTTAACCTAACCAAGTCTGCACCCTAAAATGAATGATTCGGACCTCCATTTTGTCCCCATAAGGGAGGCGAGTCCCCACACGTGACTGTGTAAACAGATTTAGGTGTGTGTGTGTGTGTGTGTGTGTGTGTGTGTGTGTGTGTGGTTTAAAGCAGGACACACTTGAGGCCGGTGTTTGAGGATATCTCCGTGTGTCCTGCAGCTCCACCCGTCTGAGACAAAGACATCTTTGTTCCAGCAGACGTCACTTGGAAAGAAGCTGTATCTGCAGACTGACAGCCTGATTAGGAAAACAGTCAGACTTATTTAGGGGTGGTGATGATGTCGGTGGTGCCGCGACTCAAAGAGCGGAGAAACACAGCTGCTGTGGTGCGGAACCCTCCATCTGTTGGGGTTGGTTTGTTTGGTTGTCTTACATGAACTGGCTTCACTGGTGGAAATGGATTCCTGCAGGACTGAGCTCAGAGACAAGAAGTGACCACACAGAGATGTGCAGACACAAGGAAGAACTATGCTAAATGACCGCTAATGCTAATGTGTGAGGAAACACAGCTGGTAGTGGTGTGGGTTAATTTCGATTTTGTGCGATATTTCTTCATTCTCTTTCATAAAAGATCATAATTTGTTTGAATCCATTTGATATAGGCCTAACTAAAAACGTGATATCCACTCCGCTAAACTCCTGAAAAACTGATTTCATTTCATTTTGGTTCAAACGTTAAAACAGGTTTGGAGTTTGACCCGCATCTCATTTCCTCTTAATCACACTTTCCCTGATCACTGACACGAAAGACTAAACCTGAGGTTGGTTGTGAGCTTTAACGAGATAGTTTAAACTAAACTCACATCTGTTTCTGTCGATGGTGTTTTGAAGAGATATCACTTCATAAGAGGAAGGTCAAGCTGCTAACATATCCAGAATACAGTGTATAGTTGGACTGATGGATCATTGCTTTACTCCCTGCTGCTCTGCTTCTACACGCTGCATCCAATATAGGTAAAACACGACCTCGTGCAACCTCATTAAAATAACCATCCTCACAGCTGTGTGTTTCTCCCTGCTTTAAAACCTTTCAGACATTGAATCTGCTTAAAGTGTACAATTTATGATGATGATGAAGGAACCATAAAAATACAGGTTTTAAAGCGTACAGGGAGTTCTTCGTCCTAAAAATAATAGACGGGGAAACCTGTGAGCTACAGTCACAGTGTGTGTGTGTGTGTTATGCAAACATTGACTGTAAGAGAGTACACACACACACACACACACACACACACACACACACACACACACACACACACACACACACACACACACACACACACACACACACACACACACACACACACACACACACACACACACACACACACACACACACACACACACACACACACACACACACACAGAGCTCGATGATCACTGGTTACAGCTGCGAGGTGATTGGCTGTGTTTCCACTATTATCAGAGGAATTCCTTACAGGCTTACAGGGGAGAAGAAAGTGTGTGTGTGTGTGTGTGTGTGTGTGTGTGTTTCTTCTCATATTATTTGAAGATGAGTGTGCAAACATCCAGACTGTTTTCGGCCTTCCTGAAGGCAAGATAAGTGCCCGTTTCTGTGTGTGTGTGTATTTTGTGTGGTGTGTGTTTGCTTTGGCATGGGCGTCTGAAATGCCAGCAGTCAGTGGCGGTTCTAGAACATTTTACATGGCGTGGCAAAGGGGGGGCAAAGGGGGGGCAAGAGGTCATGTCAGGGTGGCATGGGAGGGCGGACAGTACGTGGTATTTTACACTGTATATAACCTATTTATTAATTCATGCCCTAACACAAGTGTTCTTAATGCACAAGAGAAACAAGGTGTTCAGACAATCGGGTGCCCTTTGAGTCCCCCAAGCTTACTTCAATCATTTTAAATGAAAGGAAACTACAAAATGTATTTTAAAGCTATTAATTAATTAATGGAACAGGTTGTTTTGCATTACAAAACATGTGTTGTCTTAGTATTAGACAGACATATTTGCATGTGCTCACTAAGCATTACTACATATTAATTTAATATTAAACAAATCAAAAATACTTGAATTATCTTTGAAATTGCAATATTGACACACGTCCCTCAGTTTGTTTCAACCCCGTCAGCCAAACCATTTCCCCTCCTATTAAAATAATGGATCGGTCCATGTGTGATCTGCATCGAGGGGATTACATCACTAAAGTGTCAGTTTCTTCTCTTGCCTATATTTCAGTTTCTGTATTTTCAGATTAAGATTGACAAGCTCAACATTTCAACTATGTTATATGAATTAATAATAGTAAATAATTGTTTATTACAAAATAAACAATAGTTTTGCAAAATATTACAATTGTGTAATGTCCTTGATTTCCATGTGGTGCCATCTTAGCTCAACAAGGTCTCATGCCTACTTTTTGGGCAAACCTACTTTTTGGGCAACCTAACTTTTTAAACAAAAGTTAGGTTGCTGTATAATATTTCCCTTACCTCAAATGAGTAGATGTGCACAAACATGAGTGGAAATCTTTCTTTATTTCTGGTTAAAGCCACACACAGACGCTCTCAGTCTTTATACAGTATACACACAGCGGGATAAATACTCCCACTGAATACAAATGAGATTATTTCAGGAACAGTCGTAGCGAGGAAGTGTGCAAACTTTTAAAGAGAAGAAGAAGAAGAGGAGGAGGAGGAGGGTGTTTTCAAGCAGCAGGAGACGAAGGTAATGCTACAACTTGTGGGGAAAACGTGCGTGATTCAGGGGTTAAAAGTAAAACACATTTAATTCATGAGAATCAACTGAAAACATTTTCATTTGAATTACTCGTGACCTGGGGACTCATTCAGACGGTAAAGAGACACTTTATAATTATATTGCCTTTAAAAACACAGATTCACTTTCAGGTTATTTGTTCATACACTCGTGTGATTTGACAATAAATAAAACACACGTCTCGTTAAAGTGCTGTACGTAACTTTGAGAACCGTCTCACAGCGGGACTATGTAACTTGTAGAAGATGTAACACAATATTATTATTCATTGTAAGCCTCGATGAATCTCTATTTGTGTTACTCTAACAACGCTGCAAGTCGTCGTAATTATTTTTGACTAAATCCATCGTTTAGTAGCGTGTGAATATTAAAGAAAAAGTGATCTCTTGATTTTATGCGATCAAGTCACCCAAATATATTCAATTTTATGTCAAATGTGAGATGTGAAACCCATGAACTTGTCCTGTTGTCGTCTATAACCCAAATCATCTTAATTTACTGTCAGTGAAGGTTTTAAAAAGCGGTAAAATGTCAACTTTTAAGAAGCTGGAAGACGGGAATTTGGGCTTTTTTGATAATAAAAAAAACAGAGGATTAATTATCAAAATGGATGCCATTTTATTTTGTGACGGTTGATTAAATTGTGATTTTTCAGTGATAGCTACTCGATTGTTCAAAACATAGCCCCGCTTTAAAGGAGTTTAACTTCATAAACATTCAATGTCTTGGAAACACAAAATGGTATATTATTAATTATTTGGAAATCTAGATTTTAAGGGTTTCTCAAATCTCAGTGTTTCAGATGTTTTCTTCAATAACTAAGACTTAATATTCTAAGAGAGTATTTGAAAGATATTTTGAATTCACAACAAGTTTTTTTTCTGGTGCATTATTGATATAATTATTGATATTTGTGTCCGCAATATTTCTTCTAGCTACAAGAACAGTAATACGTACGTGAAGAAGACACATGTGAATACTTAAAAAAAGGCCTTAAAGAGACGATGATGAAGGACAGAAATCATCAACAAGGAGGTTTTTTCGGCCACATTTATGACCATAATCTCAGAGAATATTCTAAATATTTTCTTGAATTGACTTCTTTAAACTCAGAGTATTTTAGAGTTGTTCCTCCTCACACATGTATGTCTTTAAAGTCTTGTTTCTTTACTTATTTAATCTCAGACAATATTCAACTTTTTCTCTGATCAATTATTATTATTTAGTTCCAGAAGTATGACCGTTACACACCTTATAAAGCAGACACAGGAAAACTTAAAAAAGCTTGACAGAGATGAATGACTGTAAGAACATCGCTGTGAATGATGTTAGTTGTAGAAGTCGCCTCAAATGTTTCAATTAAAAACAGTAACGTGAGACGGACGCCGTGTTGTCAGTGTCGACACATGCCAACAGTACAATCTTCAGAGTCACAGAAAGGCCTTTAAAGTGAACTCCTGCAGAGCGAGGCGCGCAGAGCGAGGCGCACACAGCGTCACAGGAGGAGGAGGTCAAACTCAAAGAAAACATCTCGAGGTGAGAACGAGCCTCGTCTGTCGAAAGCCATGAGAAGTGAGTCTCTTCTAGCGCTTCATGCTTTTTAAATGTCCGGCACATTCCTCGTGTTCCTTCATGCAGGGAGTCTGTGATCCAGGAGGAGGTCTTGCTCTGAGAGTAAAGAAACGTCTGCACTCCTGTGAGGTGCTGCATCCTGAAACCTCCTCCAAAACATCCACACAGCAGGACAGGAGCTTGTTTATTAGTAAACAGTTGTTGTTACTGCTCGGTGGGACACACGGTGCGGTCTTTGCAGCAGAAGTAATGCACCACCACGCCGTTTGGATACCTGGCAAACGCACTGCAGAGAGGAAGAGATCGTTAGATAAAGGGCTTTATGTTGATGCTAAACAGCAGATAGAGGCTTTCAGCAACACTTAGAAGAGGGAAGTTATTTCACAGAAATTAACAGCAGCTCGGGTCAAACTGAAACTGTAGAGACGAAGACATCTTAATTAAGAGAGGAGATTTTAAATGAAGAATACTGTTATTATTATTAGGGAGGGGTACCGAGCCCCGGGGCTGAATTATTAAAGACCGTGGTACCGTTAAGCTCCGACGTTATCGGTCTTTATATCGGTACTGGAGACGTGTACAAAATATATCATATGTATTATTGCTACACAAACATTATATTGCAGTTTTAGTTTCGCCAACTCCGTTTCTAATACGCAAGAAGACTGCAAAATGCGTCTGATGTATTTCGATCTTTCCAATTCAGACGAGAGATCTCTCTCCCCGTCTGTTAGTTTTGTTCACAATTTTGTTTAGTTAGTTTATCTTATTTTGTTCTCCAAAAGAACCGATAAGAGTACCGTTAAAAGACCGGATCGATAAGCGGTATCGATAAAAGTAGTAGTACCGTTAAAACCTTAACGATACTCAGCCCTAGTTATTACACACTGGGAATATCTTAATGAGGTTTGATGATAACCCTTCTAGGAAAGACACTTCAGTGAGTGTAAAATGTCATGAACTCATATTTTGAAAGGGCGGAAACTAAGACTACATCAATAACTATATAATTAAATGCTTGAAAAACACATTTTGTATTTGGAAGCTTATTTATTTATGTCTTTATATGGATTTAAGGACCATGCACTATTACATTGCATTTAGCTGACGCTTTTATCCAAAGCGACTTACAATAAGTACATACGACCAGGAAGACACAACCCTGAAGAAAACAGAATCATAAAGTACATCATGTTTCATAGAGCCAAACATTTCAAGTGCTACTCAGCTGGCTTTAGAGGAGCCAGTCCTTTATTAGTATATAAGTGCTTTGTTAGTAATTCTATCGCTGGAAGTGGAGTCGAAAGAGATGAGTTTTCAGTCTGGAAGATGTGTAAGCTTTCTGCTGTCCTGATGTCAATGGGGAGCTCATTCCACCATCTTGGAGCCAGGATAGCAAACCCACGTGTTTTTGCTGATGGGAACTTGGGTCTCCCTCGCAGCGAGGGTGCAGCGAGTCGTTTGGCTGATGCAGAGCGGAGTGCACGCGCTGGGGTGTACAGTTTAATTGCATTAATCTCAGAAAAGAGACGATTTATTCCAGATTTGAGCTAATAGCTAATAGCTAATATCCATCTGCTGTCTTTAGGCTTAATGTCACAGTAAGTACATTTGTCCCAAATCAAACATCATTAAAAGTAATTTAAATGAAGAATGTTAAATGTATTCATGTACATATTATTATTTTCTGTATTCCTGTTTATTTATGTTTTCTCCATATTCTTAAGACAAGGTTGAATAATGACACATTTGAATAAAAGGGAAAAAATAAGGATTAGAAAAACAAATACAAAATAAAAAAATTGATAAATTAATGCTTTTTAAGAACTAAATAGTTGCATACATGAGTGTAACACATGCGTCACTTCCGGGCAAAAATGACGGCTCCGCCCACTTTTGGGGGAAACCAACGCTGTAATTTGAACGGCGGTCGATTCAAATTCTGAAGTTTTTGCCAATCCGATAAAAAATGTTAAAAAAAAACGTGGATTTGTGGATCTTCAAAGAGCCCGATCACGATGGCCAGTTAGGCAAACATTACATTAACTCATTGGAAGTCGACGATGGGGCTCGATATACGGTTAAATATAGCAGTAGGCGATCGATGTCCATAGATGAGTAACATCGACGTCACTTTACGGCCCCGCCCACTTTTGAGGAAACCAACGCTGTCATTTGAACGGCGATGAAGCCTGAAGCCACAGAGCTCTTCTGTTACCGTCCTTTCTTCTTAGAGGAAGTCCAGAAACACTGAACTCTGGATTTGTTTTAATGTTTGAGGAGCAATAAACGACACAGCAGCTTGTTGGCATGATAACACGTTATGTTCCGCCTCGCTCATGAGAGTGACAGCTGGAGAAAATTACAGCCTCACCTACTGATTTGAATGTAACCATATATCGAGCCCGATCGTCGATTTAATGTAATGTTTGCCTGACTGGCCATCGTGACCGGGCTCTTTGAAGATCCACAAATCCACGTTTTTCAAAAATTTCTGATCGGATTGGCAAAAACTTCAGAATTTGTATTGACCTCCGTTCAAATGACAGCGTTGTTTCCCCCCAAAAGTGGGTGGAGCCATCATTTTCGCCCGGTAGTGACGGAGGTGTTACTCTCATCTATACGGTTATTCATAAAAAAATGGTAGAAAAAGGAATAAAGGATCATAATGTGTTACCTGTTTCCTATCTTCTTCTTGCAGACTCGACAGGTCTTCTCCTCGGTGATGACACACTTCGCCTGCTGGTGGAAGATCCTCTCCTCCTGCACCTGCAACATCGAGACAGAGGAGTAAAACAACAGCTTAATATATTGTTTTAATGGAAAAGAGTGAGCTGTAAATGTTCCAGAGTCTCACCCGGAGGTACTCTGCCTGCAGCAGGCTCTTCAGGACCTGGTTGCAGCGTTTCCTCTGAGCCCTCTCCTCCAGCACGCTCTCCAGGAACACGCGGATCTCTCTGATCTGAGTGTTAGCCGGGAGCAGGTTGATGGCCTGGGAGAGAAACAACAGATATAAGTTTGTTAGAGAGTGTTGAGCAGACTTTAGGAGTTTCAGTATTAGCAGGGACTTTAAAGAGCGGTCACCAATCATGGTCAATCTGGGGGTTTACATTACCCACAACTAGGGGTGTAACGGTATCCGTATTCGTCCCGTACCGTCACGGTTCGGACGTCACGGTTCGGCACATGCAGTCACACGGCGAATACGCCTTTTTTTACGAGTGGGAAACAAGTCTGTCACTCAGGGCAGTATTACACTATATATAATCCAGGGGGCGGTATTGCGCCTAAAAGCCAGCCGCCCGTAAATAACAAATGAAGAACAAGAACAAAACACAACGAACACAATATATGAAGAAGAGAAGTTAGTATCTATGGCGAGTTCACACACAACACACAGGAGCTAGAAGACCCACCTGCTTCTTTTAAATCAGAAGTGTGGGAACATTTCGGGTTCCCTGTGGACTACAACAATGATGGGGTGCGAGTTGTGGATCGGACGAGGACGGTGTGTCGGCGTTGTTCCACAGCAGTGCGGTATGCTAGTGGTAACACGTCAAACATGCTCAATCACCTCCGAGTCAGTCTCAGTCCCCAGCGAGAGGGTTTTCTCGACGGCAGGTGACATAGTTACCATAAGGCGCATTCACACCGCAGTACTTTTCCCACAAAGGTTCATGCGAACTTAGTTCATGCAAACTCTTTAGTTCTCATGAACTAAGTACAGATCGCGTTCACACCGGAAAAAGTCCCTGGGGGAGGATTAGGCAAATGAAGCCGCTGACTTCACTTCTTCTTCTTCTGCTTTGGGTTTACTGGCAGGCTACAAACCACTTCACGGCGTATACTGCCGCCCAAAGTCCCCGGCCGGAAGTCCCCGGAGTTGGGGAAGGCTTCAGTAGAAGTTGCTGGGACTCCCAGCAACTTCTACTGAAGCCTTCCGAGTAAATCGCCAGAACGCCGACACCTCCTCATCTCCACCGCTCCCATGTTTTATTTTGTGTTGCCATAAGTTAGTCTCTCTGCGTTTCTGCGCTGGGCTAATGCTAATGCTAATAATGCTAATGCGAGGATAATAAAATGGCGGCTTCACAAAACTTTTTGGAAGTTTTACGGGGCGTGGTTTGCAATCCGCCCAGCCAATCAGAAATATAGCTCTTTTCTCACAAAAGAGCCGCTCGTAAGTCCCTGCTCTCTAGCAGGGACTTACGAGCGGCTCTTTTGTGAGAAAAGAGCTATATTTAGTACCGGCTCTTTTTGGTGTGAACGCGATAAAAGAGTTCACTGAACTAAGTTCGCATGAACCTTTGTGGGAAAAGTACCGCAGTGTGAATGCGCCTATAGTTACCGCCAACAGATCTGCCCTCACTGCTGACAACGGAGACAAACTCATCTTTCTGAAGAACAACTTGAAAATAGAGTAAAGCTTGAGTACCTTTATTTAGGCATAATGGCCTCACACACTCACAAGTTAATTACACATGTTAGACATTGCTCCTAAAGGTACAGATTTTATTTCGTTATATATTTATCATTGTATTTATTATATATTTTGACATCAGGAGATGCTATACAGTTCTGTATTGCCTTTTATTGATTGTGATTCAAACACTTTCTTATTATTTATTTTAATATTTTCAAGACATTCTTTTTAGTTGTAGCTTATTGAACCTTTTAGTTTGACATCAGCCATTATACATAATATGGCCACCTGAGTGTGTGTGTTACTGTTTGTAGTTTGTTTTTAACTGTGTAATACAGTTAATGATTCCAAATGTTAGAGTTCCTTATTTTCATACCGAAATGTGCACTACTGTTAAAAAGAAATAACAGCAAAAAAATATTTGGGACTTTTTTTGCTTTTCCTTGTTGTACCGAACCGTGACTTCTGTGAACCGTTACACCCCTACCCACAACGCATTTGAGTCATGGTTTTGGTGCAGGAGAATAATATCTATCGTTGTGGAAGGCAAGTTTATTTTGATGGCAAAAGCATTAAGACATAGTGCAAAAGAAACACATTCTAAAATCATACGTAAATACATTTAATGACGATGATGAAGAAGCGAGACATTAGAGCAGGGGGGTCAAACTCAAATACACAGTGGGCCAAAAATAAAAAAATGGGTACAAGTGGAGGGCCGGACTGGTTCAATGTTTATTGCAGAACTTATTGAAATTAACTTATTGCACATATTAAACATGGAACTAACAAAGCTTCAATTATTGCCTATAAAAACAACATTAAATAATCAGCTGCATTAATTTCTTATGGCTCTATCTGCAGCTTCTCCAGACTCATTTCTTATGGCTCTATCTGCAGCTTCTCCAGACTCATTTCTTATGGCTCTATCTGCAGCTTCTCCAGACTCATTTCTTATGGCTCTATCTGCAGCTTCTCCAGACTCATTTCTTATGAGTACATTTCCCCACAGGCCAACAACAGCTTCAACAAAACTATTCCCCTCAAAGAGAAACCAAACATGCCCTGTTGTCGTGAGAGACAAAGAGCAGAAGGAAGCATCCTTTGAACTCAGTGTGCTCCTCTGTGATGCTAGCTCAGATACTTGGCGTCTCATCTTGGGTGCAAGGTCATCAATGTTTGGGCTCAGGCTCTGAGCGGAGGAGACCCTCAGGATGGAGTGAAGGTGAGCGTGCAATATACCGGCGGGCCAGATCTAATAGTCATTAGAAATTATCCTGCGGGCCGAAATTAAATCCACCACGGGCCTGATTCGGCCCCCGGGCCTTGAGTTTGACACGTGTGATTTAGAACAAGAGATATAAAAATACAAGAACAAAATTGACAGGATGTGAAAACGTATTTGATTTAGGTGGGAGTTATCAGAATCCTTCCATCAGAATAAACAAGTTAGTTTATGAAACTAAAATAGTGTGTAGACAAAATGTGGGATTAAGATTGTATTCTGAGAAATACTCCAGAGTAGAGTTGGAGTACATTTAGCAGAAAATAGCAAATAAATAAGAAACTTGGATAGATCTGAGTCCAAAAAACTCTTAACTCACTTATTATTATGGAATTTGAAGCTTTAACTTTAGGTACATGTTGATGATAATAATACATTTACTGAGGTTACATTTTGAATGGAGGATATTTACACAGTATTTCAAACTGTATTATTACTCTGTTTACTTTTACTTCTTCCTCCACACGACAAACAGTTGGCTGCTGTTTGTTTTGAACTCCCTCCCTGTTTGTGTCTGTGTGTGTGTGTGTGTGGCCTATCATTACTATCCTTGTGGGGACCTAAATCTATTTTCACAGTCAGTCATTAATTTAGGGTGAAGACTTGGTTAGGGTAAGGGTTATGTATGTGTTGGTTATGGTTAAGGTTAGGATTAGTCTCCAGGAAATGCATGTAAGTCAATGTAATGTCCCCTGAAGTGATGTATACATGGTATGTGTGTGAGTGTGTGAGAAAGGCATCGCTGATCTGTATTCAACTCGCAGGCCTTTCAGAATAAGAGTCTTAGTGGTTTTATTGATGTTTTGTTCAGAAGCTCTCCCTGTTGTCTCTCTCTCTGCCTCTCTTTCTCCCTCATTGACTTTAATGTCTCTCTGCTTTCATTTCCGCACTCAGACCAGACTGTACAAAACTCCTGGGAAAACTTCCAACAGGAAGCTTTTTGTGTGTGTCGGGCAATTTCGTATCTTTCATTTGTCTAAAGATGTAATTTAAGATGATATTCAATGTCAAATGTTCTCTCAAGTAATGTAGTTATAATTTAGTCTATATAAGGTCTATAAAAAGTGAAACAGTGTCGTTCATTAAAGAGCCTCAATACTAGAAATATGAACAACATTTAAAAAAAGAGACTGGAAGAAAGCACAGTTTTCTATTTCCTTAATGTTTGTTCAGATATAAGACTTTGTGAGAATAGTTGTTTCTTTCAAACAAACCAACGTTATTGAGTTTTGTGACAAGAATTTCACAAGTGGGTCCTGCTGATGAAGAAGAGAGCTTCCCAGACCCACCTCAGTGTTTGTCTGTCTGCTAATGAGAAGTCCCTCTTCCTCCTCCACCATGTTCAACTGCTCTTCACCACAATAGGAGTCCATGAAGAGGAATTCCCATTAAAAATTTCCCAAACAGACAAATCTGTACCCGAGCAAACATCCTGAAGCTACAGGTCTCTGCAGCCGGATCCTGATCATTACTCTGTTTAAACGTCCCAAAAACATATAAACCGCATCTTTTTCAACCTTTGACTTTGTGAAGGAATCAGTAAAAGGAATATTTGGAGTCACAGTTTCCTCTTTAAATTTGCTTTGGACATGTAGTTACACTTAAGGTTTCAAATGGTCTTTAAAACCAGTTAAACCCCACGGCCCCACGGGCAAAACGCAACATCTTGCAAGAAACAGCGTCTGAGGGCTTCTTAACATTTAATAAACTATGAATGTGTCATACCCACTTAACGGGAAGAAACTCAGCTACCAGACAATATTAGCCATTTTTAGCAAAACAAAACATAAGGATAATAACAAAGGCTCTGAAATAGCCCTGAGCGAAAAATAACACAGAACTCACTTTAAAATACCCTTAGTACTTATCGGATCTGCACAAACAAGATATCGATTAGCAAGCTGAGATTCCACAGATTCCAGACATAAGTATCATCACTGAGCGATCTCGGCGAAAGGTGCTAAAACGTCTCATCTTCGTTGTTTTCTGATCAAAAGTTGTGTTCAATGGCATTAAAACGATAAAACGCCGCTGAAGGTTAATCCAATGTGTCTGTGTCACTTTCTGATAATCCATCCTTCCATTTTTAAGCCATGACATTTTTGCTAAATCTCTCTAAAAAGGTCAAAGTTCACTTGTTTTGCATCAATCTTGATACAGGGTACTTATTATATGTTATAGTTTGGATTCCCAAGGCTTTTAGTCTAACCCATCATCCAAGGGCGGTTTTCACTATGTTCAATCTGAATTTACTTTAAAATAAAAAAATGCTATATTGATTCTGACTCTTCTCCATCCAACTCACAGGTGTAACCTTGCTTTGAGAAAAAAGATTATTAATGTAACCCTTTTAGAAGTGAAGATATGGTCATTTGTTCTTGGAATGTCATTTTCGAGCCTGAGACCTGGAAAACAGGCTCAGGGCTCAACTGGTTTTAAGGGTCGATGTCCCCAAGTTCACTTCCAGAGAAATGGAAGGAAACTTCAGGATGTGTTTCTCTCGAGGGAAAGAGCCGAGAGATGTTCAACACCTCATGAATATGGATTAGCACCTCATATGACCGGACTTCAAATAATGCAAATGACCCCTTTAAGGGAAGTCTTCTTTACTAGAGAACAGGTTCGACAAGAACAATAGGTCATGAGCCGGTTTTGTACATATAAGCTTTTTATGTAAATGGTCTCCCTTCTGTTTTTCAGGTTCGTATAAGAAAACAATTTTCTAAAAGATATTCACTCGGGGGAGATCTGCTCCCTTGTTCTATCAGAAAGCAGCAGCTCGACTGCAAACCCCTGTAGTCTCGCTGTAAACACCAAACTAAATTAAATCTTTCTGTTCAGTTCATTCACTGCTTTAATTTCACGCTAAATTACTCATTTTGTGTGAGTTCCTGTCATCATTAACCATGTTGTTCCATCTCATCTCTTAATTTAGCCCTCTCTTATCTGTCCCACTTTCATGTCTTTTCTGAATTGGCTAATCAAGTTATAATAACGAAGCCCTGGGTTGAGTTAGAAACTAATGAATGCTTTGTGAATTAAGAGCAGCTTTGAGAATCAGATGGAAGTGCGACAACTTTTGTGCTTGTGTCAAAAAAACGTTGGCAGCTTCACAGCAGTTTAAGAGCTTTTCTGTGATAACTTCCTGTCACAGTTGATGCTGTTTTTATGCACTGAACATATGTTACACTGTTGTTGTCAAAGCCAGGCTCGCACTGCAGGAGTTTAGAAATCCTTACCGTATTTAAAATCTGGTTGATAAGGATTATCTCGTCTCTAATCTGAAACACTTTGCAAGATATGAAAATAATGGCGCATCACACAGGATATTATTAGGTTATCGCTCCACAGGGGGGTCGTACGGGGAAGCAGGTGCAACAAGTGGCTGCAGGAGTAAAACAAAAAGAAGGATTCTGGATTCGAACACAGGTCTTCAGCGAGAACTGGAGGTGAGATATGAGCCGTCAGTTTTAATCCCCATCAACAGGAGTATGCTAGTTTATGTTATAATACCTCTTATTTAAATTGTTCCCAATGGAGCTGCCTCAAAGTAGCTTCTTTTCGTCTGAATGCACCACATCTTTTCAGAAAAGAGACAGTAATGTGACGGTAAAAAATGGACGTGAAGCTACATTTTGTCCCTGTCTGCATCAACCACCGAGTTGTACATTGTCAGATTGAGTGGTGATGAACCGGTTTTGTGGACACAGCGCATAATTATCCAGATTTGAATTCCTAAATATCAAAACATGTTTGCAATTAATACGGGCGGCCCAATGAGTCTGTGAGAAGTTCAGGGGGTTTAAGACTGGATCTGTTAACTTCTCACATTAACGCTATATGGAGTGTATCGGGTATAAATCTGCTGAACACCTTCTGTTCTGTCTACAGTGTTGAGCTAGCTGTGGTGTTGAGCTAGCTGTGGTGTGTTTACCTTGGTGGTGTTGAGCTAGCTGTGGTGTGTTTACCTTGGTGGTGTTGAGCTAGCTGTGGTGTTTTTACCTTGGTGGTGTTGAGCTAGCTGTGGTGTTTTTACCTTGGTGGTGTTGAGCTAGCTGTGGTGTGTTTACCTTGGTGGTGTTGAGCTAGCTGTGGTGTTTTTACCTTGGTGGTGTTGAGCTAGCTGTGGTGTTTTTACCTTGGTGGTGTTGAGCTAGCTGTGGTGTGTTTACCTTGGTGGTGTTGAGCTAGCTGTGGTGTTGAGCTAGCTGTGGTGTGTTTACCTTGGTGGTGTTGAGCTAGCTGTGGTGTTGAGCTAGCTGTGGTGTGTTTACCTTGGTGGTGTTGAGCTAGCTGTGGTGTTGAGCTAGCTGTGGTGTGTTTACCTTGGTGGTGTTGAGCTAGCTGTGGTGTTTTTACCTTGGTGGTGTTGAGCTAGCTGTGGTGTGTTTACCTTGGTGGTGTTGAGCTAGCTGTGGTGTGTTTACCTTGGTGGTGTTGAGCTAGCTGTGGTGTTTTTACCTTGGTGGTGTTGAGCTAGCTGTGGTGTGTTTACCTTGGTGGTGTTGAGCTAGCTGTGGTGTGTTTACCTTGGTGGTGTTGAGCTAGCTGTGGTGTTGAGCTAGCTGTGGTGTGTTTACCTTGGTGGTGTTGAGCTAGCTGTGGTGTTGAGCTAGCTGTGGTGTTGTTTACCTTGGTGGTGTTGAGCTAGCTGTGGTGTTGAGCTAGCTGTGGTGTGTTTACCTTGGTGGTGTTGAGCTAGCTGTGGTGTTTTTACCTTGGTGGTGTTGAGCTAGCTGTGGTGTGTTTACCTTGGTGGTGTTGAGCTAGCTGTGGTGTTTTTACCTTGGTGGTGTTGAGCTAGCTGTGGTGTTGAGCTAGCTGTGGTGTGTTTACCTTGGTGGTGTTGAGCTAGCTGTGGTGTTGAGCTAGCTGTGGTGTTTTTACCTTGGTGGTGTTGAGCTAGCTGTGGTGTGTTTACCTTGGTGGTGTTGAGCTAGCTGTGGTGTGTTTACCTTGGTGGTGTTGAGCTAGCTGTGGTGTGGTTACCTTGGTGGTGTTGAGCTAGCTGTGGTGTGTTTACCTTGGTGGTGTTGAGCTAGCTGTGGTGTTTTTACCTTGGTGGTGTTGAGCTAGCTGTGGCGTGTTTACCTTGGTGGTGTTGAGCTTGCTGTGGTGTGTTTACCTTGGTGGTGTTGAGCTAGCTGTGGTGTTTTTACCTTGGTGGTGTTGAGCTAGCTGTGGCGTGTTTACCTTGGTGGTGTTGAGCTTGCTGTGGTGTTGAGCTAGCTGTGGTGTGTTTACCTTGGTGGTGTTGAGCTAGCTGTGGTGTGTTTACCTTGGTGGTGTTGAGCTAGCTGTGGTGTGTTTACCTTGGTGGTGTTGAGCTAGCTGTGGTGTTTTTACCTTGGTGGTGTTGAGCTAGCTGTGGTGTGTTTACCTTGGTGGTGTTGAGCTAGCTGTGGCGTGTTTACCTTGGTGGTGTTGAGCTTGCTGTGGTGTTGAGCTAGCTGTGGTGTGTTTACCTTGGTGGTGTTGAGCTAGCTGTGGTGTGTTTACCTTGGTGGTGTTGAGCTAGCTGTGGTGTGTTTACCTTGGTGGTGTTGAGCTAGCTGTGGTGTGGTTTACCTTGGTGGTGTTGAGCTAGCTGTGGCGTGTTTACCTTGGTGGTGTTGAGCTTGCTGTGGTGTTGAGCTAGCTGTGGTGTGTTTACCTTGGTGGTGTTGAGCTAGCTGTGGTGTGTTTACCTTGGTGGTGTTGAGCTAGCTGTGGTGTTTTTACCTTGGTGGTGTTGAGCTTGCTGTGGTGTGTTTACCTTGGTGGTGTTGAGCTTGCTGTGGTGCAGCTCCAGGACGTGTAGCGCCGCCTGCAGGTTGGCTTGAGGCTCCGACAGCTCCATCTTGATCGGCCCCAGGCAGTGAACATCAGGAGGGGAAAGGTACATCCGCAGCAACGACAGATACACCTGCAGGGAGGAAATATCAAGTTCAAGGTACAAGGCTTTTATTAGTCATACGTACATAGTTACAGTGTAGTTATGACAATGAAAATCTTAGGTCACAGGCTCCTCCAACAGTGCATATATATTGGAGTCATTGATATATTACTTGACCAAAAATGTGTCATGAGAATACTGACGAAGCAGCATAAAAACAGTTTCATGCAAGACAAAAATTCACCTAAAAAAACAACTATAAAGGATTTTACAGAATTGAAAAACAGGATAAATATACCGAAAGACGATAAGACAAGATATAACATTTGCCCACGTTACAGCAGAACAAAAACTTAGATAAGAAACCAGACAAGAAATTATTAATAATTGTAATAGAAATTGTACATTTGAAGGTTTTTGCATTAGACGCTAAACTGCATGTTGTTGTCTCGGTACTCAACGATACATTCTTCTTATCTAATAAAAAAATGATATACTCAAAGTTTCAGGAACCTACCTGAATAAGAACATGGTGACTTTAAATACAGAAGAAGCAGGACATTTTGGAAATTATGCTTAAAAAGGATAGATTTAAAACGAGAGTGAAGTAGCAATAGCTGCAATGGAATTAGCATGTGTATCCATGGGTCTCATGCACACACACACACAACCTCAAACATTTGACATCGATATACCATGCAACGGTCTGAGAAATAGCTAAAAAATATGTACATAAATAACATCTTAATAACTGAACTGAAGCTATGTTGGTAGTCTAGCTCTTTCCCAGTCTTCATGCTAAGCTAAGCTAACTGGCTACAGCTTAATATTTAACATGAGGATAGAAAAAAGGTATAACTGCTTTAAATAAAAAAAAAAAATAATTCCTTGAAATTAGGCTATTTTTTTATTATTAAAAGTGGACTTTACACACCGGCATCTATTAAGGATTTCATTACTTTCTGACCTTCAAAGAAACTGCATTGATTTTTTCCTCCAACCAAACACTTGTTCACTCATTTTTACTTCTTTAATTTTACTTGAAAATCCAAGCCACTTTTCAGACACACACGAATAAGGCTGTCTGTAGAGCTGTGTGCCTGTCTTCTGGAAAGAAAGCTCTTTCTGAAGGTACTTAACCGTAAGAAGCCGAGTGTACATAATGAGAAAAGTGGTCATGAAACAACACAATGAAATCCAAGAGGACGAAGGTTATAGAAACATATTGTCTTATCTGGAACATGAACAAAATGGAACAAAACATTAAAATCTCCTTACATCTTTGTTCCCTTCCTCTGAACTGCTGTAGTGGCTGTGACAGTATCTGCAGAGGACAGAGGAAACATGAAAACGTATTTATCTCTATAAAGCTCACAGCGCTGTAACAACATAGTGAGGATGACTGAGTAAAGTCAAAGCATTTATTTTAACTGAGAAACAAATGACCTACTTTGTCACAAATGTACACTTTTAGACTGTTTAACATTCAGAAATTAATATCTAATCATTAGCAGTGGTACTTGAATATAATTTTGAGGTACCTGTACTTTACTTGAGTATTTCTATTTCCTGCTACTATACTTCTACTCCACTGGCACTTATTTGGAAGATTCAGATTCAGATAAATAGTGCAATATCTTACCACCAGATCATTTATCATGTAGGCTTCATGTTATTATTAGAGGTAGAGATTAAACTACTACAACTGTTTTTATTTCATTGTTTGGAAAGGAGAAAGTTACAGAGCAGGGGAGGATTGTAATATTCTGAGAACAACTCCGAGTTGGAGTATGTTTAGCAGAAAATAGCAAATAAAATAGACGAACCTTGGAAATGTCTGAGATATAAAGTGATTACATTACGAGATGAATTGTTGGAAATGTCTCTCTATAATGGAATTTCTCTCTATAAAAATCTAATGTACCTAAAAAACCTTCAGACATTTGAGACTATTATTATAAAATGTTGAAACTTTAACAATAGGTTTATTTTAATGGAAATACTTTTACTGAGGTTACAGTTTGAATACAGGACATGTACTTGTAACAGAGTATTTATACACTGTATTGGTACTCCGTTTACTTTGACCTCTTCCACCACAAATCAATATTAAATATAAAATGAGCCACTGGACAAATATTTGGCTGCTGTTTGTTGTGAACTCCCTTCCTGTTCATCTGCAGGATGGTGTGTTTGTCTGTTGGAGTGTGTGTGTGTGTGTGTGTGTGTGTGTGTGTGTGTGTGTGTGTGTGTGTGTGTGTGTGTGTGTGCGTGCGTGCGTGCGTGTGTGTGTGTGCAGGAGGACTCACTCGCCAGCCATGTGTGTGTGTCTGTGTGTGTGTCTGTGTGTGTATGTGTGTGCAGGAGGACTCACTCTTCAGCCATGTGTGTCTGTGTGTGTGTATATGTGTCTGTCTGTGTGTGTGTGTGTGTGTGTGCAGGAGGACTCACTCTTCAACCATGTGTGTGTGTATATGTGTCGGTCTGTGTGTGTGTATGTGTCTGCAGGAGGACTCACTCTTCAGCTGTGTGTGTGTGTATATGTGTCGGTCTGTGTGTGTGTGTGTGTCTGCAGGAGGACTCACTCTTCAGCTGTGTGTGTGTGTGTGTGTGTGTGTGTGTGTGTGTGTGTGTGTGTGTGTGTGTGCAGGAGGACTCACTCTTCAGCCATGTGTGTGTCTTTCAGGATGTGCACGTAGATGAAGAGCGCCTGCTCGTGTTTCCCCATGCGACCCAGCAGCAGCGCCCGCTCCTCCAGCAGCCCTGAGGTCAAAGGCGGATTTTTTATTAACTGCTAAAAACTAATAACATTATCACAATAACACAGTTTTAAAGGATGCAGCCCCAATTTGTCGGTGTATGTCTATGTAGTGATGTATATCTGTGTATAAACTGTATATTAATGTATGTATACATGAGTGTAAATATGCATTTGTCTGCATATTTATGCTCTCCATCATACAAGCCTTTTTATTTTACCTTATTTTCTATTATTATTTTTTTTTCTTTCAGTTTAAAAATATATATTGTTATTCCTATTTTTATATTTTTATTTTATTATCTTAAAATGTTGTGTTTTGGTCTTGCATAGATCATTATATGTTTTTTTCCTTAAAGGGGACCTATCATGCAAAATGCACTTTGTGGTCTTCTCTACATCAATGTGTCCCCGGTGTGTCGGGGAACTCACGCAGCGTCAGAAAATAAACCCTCTCTCTTTTTCTCCGTACCCAAATCTCTAAAAACGGGGAACAACGGAGCTGATCCAGATTTGCGTCCGATATGACGTCATATCTGAAATGTGGACCCACGGCCCAATCAGAAACGTTGCTATCAGAAACAATGCCCGACTGTTTTGGACGTAATATGGTCGGTGTTTACATTAGCATCGCTAACACTCAGAGCTAACCTGTACTGGAGAGCATGTGTGTGAAGAAGCAGGAAGTAAAAAGGAACTCACCTTGTGGTATAACCGGCAAGAGAGAAAGCCTTTGAGCTCCAGACTGTTTCAGATCCTTGATAATCCATGATATGGCGTTTCATCACGGCAGCATTTAGTTTAGACGGTAGCTGCCGGGTCCCGCATGAGCTCAGACCCCTCCTCTTTTATTTGTTATCAATATTTATTTTTTAAAAAGCTTTACAACCAAATTCAGCTATTTTGAAACAGGAAGTGAAATAGAGGGGTATGAGGCATGGCTAGAATGGGTGATCTGTTTGGTATTTCGAGCAAAACACTTCATAGATATGTTTTTTATATATCTGAGACCTATGCTATTGCCTAAAAATAGCATGATAGGTGACCTTTAACCTTATAGCACCCTTTAATTTGATTTTTTTAATTCAAATTATTTGTATTTTCTTTTATGAAATCTTTTAATTTCTATATGTTTTCAATTATTATCCTTGAATTCATAAAATACATCACAATAATAGGGAAAACATTACACAAAAGCAAATGTAAATGTTTGTTTTGACTCTGGCAATCAATCATTTATAAGAGTGGTCTAAATTATTATGACACATTATCATAGGAAGGTCATACATTTAATTGTCAGCGTCTATAGATATTAAATTCAACATCCTGGTGAGAATTTGTCGAGCAGACAGAAGAGCCGCCTTCTCCTCAGAACTCACCGTCAAAGGGAAAATCACTGATGAGTCTGGACGGCTGGTAGCTGGTGGAAATATCCAGGAAGGACAGCAGCTTCTTCCTGAACTCGCCAAGATCCCCTTCCTCCTTCCCCGCAGACACAGGGGGGACTCCTGCAGAGAACACACATTGAGTTTAAGAAGAGTAACGTCTGTATAGAAGGAGCTGAAACTGTCAGATTTCATCACTACGGGGGAGTTTAAGTCCATCTTAAAAAGGACAGAACAGGAATCCAAATCCATGTGATTTCTCTTATATCCCATAATTGAATTTTTTTTTATTTGCATATTGTTAGAGCCATTTTCATTTCATTATTATGGTCTGAATGTTAGGCTTAATAATAATATAAGGATTTAGATTAAACTCTTTATTTTTGTGAGTCACACTGGTTTAAAAGATATTCATTTAAGGCTCACTTATTCGTTATCAAATGTGCGCCAGGTATCACGTGCACGGCTAAATGCCTATCTATGGTAGGTTGATAGGACACAGCTGATTGTGATGAGACGGGGAAGCGGTAAGGTCTTTTGAGCGTGTTCTTTTTGGATACTGATAACTTTTATTTACTATGAAGGGGTCGGCAACCTTTTTGATATGAAGTGCCATTTAAAAAAAAAATGGTTATCAGCGTGCCAACGATCGAGAATTATCAACGGGGGGGAACAAAAGAACAGCTAAATAAATGCAACGGCCTCCCAAGAAGAGCTCGCCTCTCTCCAGTCATTGAAGCTAAAGTGGGGTATTGAACCTGAAGCTTGTTGCTTCTGCCCTCCTCGACTACGGTCTGGGAGCCGACAGGAAAGTTCAGCACACAGATGGCCAGTCCGCCCCTTTGTAGCATATTATTTCAATGAGAGATGAGCAGATCGCCACTGGGCTTTCAACTAAAGACACAGCCACGCAGAAACTGCGGCATTTGTACAGCTCCTTATGGGTGCTGCAATTAGTGAAGTGCTTTCCTCTCCGTGGAGAAATGATCAGCACCACGGAGGAAAGCGGCAGAAAGTCACCTGGAGTTAAAGAGAGCGGGGCTGCGCTGCGTGCATGGCTTCCTGCTGCGGGTAACGGGGAGACGCGCTCTGGCGGCGGCTTCGTTCAGGATCCGAAAATACCATTTAAATATTTTTGCACACTTATTCCACTTATTCCTAGCGTGCCACTGGTTACGGTGCCACTGGTTACGGTGCCACTGGTTACGGTGCTGCGTGCCAATGCTGGCACACGTGCCAGGGGTTGACGACCCCTGGGCTATATGCAGGAGTCCTGAAGTCACATGTAAAACCTGTAAAGACCTTTTTTAAGACCCTTCCCACACATTTTAAGACCTCATCGCCACTTCGAGTTTTAACCGGTTACCTTGGCGACACACTTTCCCTCACATTGACTATATACAGTATCGATTGTCCTTCCATCCATTTGGACGCAGACTTGCATTTCCCCATAACGATGTTGCTTAGCAACCGGCGTAAACGGAGCTTCGCGCCATCAGGCAGTGAGCGTGCGACGTCCTGTTCAGATGACGTCAAACCCAACGGGATGCCATAAATAAACTACAGAATCACACTACACACCTACGCAATGATTACATTCAGGCAGACTGTAGAATACAACCTCTTTGGACCAATTATATACTTATTGAAAACAAGCTACAAAGTGTAACACCTTGGGAAATGCCGTTTAACACTTTTTAATAGCCTTCATTTTCGCTAAATTGATTTATCAACTTTTAATACTTTTTAAGACCCCGCGGACAAAACAACGATCTCTGCTAAATTCGTTTGGAAACAAATGGAGGCGCGTCAAAAGTTCAAAACCCACAAGCCCGACAGAGAAGTGGCTATTAAATAGATTCAAACGCCACCACACACATTGACTGGTTGATGTGCCATTTCATTTGTGTTTTACAGCTGTACTCCTCTGCCTGTCTTGTCTGGGTTTGATCTGTTGTAACTTTGTTCATGCTGCGCCCTTGGCCAGGTCGCTCTCGGAAAATAGATTTTAATCTCAATGAGACTTTTACCTGGTTAAATAAAGGATATATAAACATTGGACGATTCATCTGCGGACATTTTGATAATGAACTATTGTTTCAGCGGCTTCTAATGCTTTAAGTGAATATTTGCTGCTTGGCTCAATCTGTGAAATTGAGTTTTTAGACTATTCGTGAGACATAAAAGTTAATACATTATATTTCCTTAAATTGTATTTTATGATGCTTTGCTTTTCAATGCTTTTAAAGTTTTTTGACTACATCATGAAGCTGACTGAGACAAGAGTGTGCAAAGCTGTCATCAAGGCAAAAGGAGGCTACTCTGAAGAATCTAAAATAAAAATCATATTCTCGTTTATTTAACACTTTTTAGTTTACTAGATAATTCCACATGTGTTCTTTCATAGTTTTGATGTGTTCAGTATTCATTTACAATGTAGAAAATAATGTATTTAAATAAAAACCTTTGAATGAGAAGGTGTGTTCAAACTTTTGATTGGTACTGTATACTAAAGCTTAAATGTCAAAAATACATATTTATGATTTTAAATTCTTTTATTAGTGTATTTCTCAGACATTGCTTATAATATATATATATATATATATATATATATATATAGATCCAACATTCAAACACAATCTCAAATGACATGAAACGTGCTTAAAGTCTATAGAAATCTTGATCAAAATCTGTTTTTATCGTCGTGTTTTTTACTTTGCCACTGAATTAATAAGCTATTATTCTTTACTGAAGCAAGCACACATGGACGCATGAAAAGGAAAATGTCTTTACTAGAGAAACTCAACAGGGTATCTGAGGTAAACCTTAAAATAGCACTGATACAGTCACTATTAATAATGTGTGCAAACAAAAATAATCTGTTATTAATCTTAGAAAACAACTATATTATATTACCACCTACTCTGTTCTGCAATTTGATTAATGATGCACCATGAAGCAATAAGCTGCCAAGGACAGATTTATATATTACATTATTTGATTTATTAGTTTATTTCTAAGACACTAAGTGCACATTAATGAGCACACGTTGATATGTAGCCGTCTGACAGGTTCATTTTAATACAAAATGTCCCTGGGAGGTCATTAAGAAGTCACAAACAGAGCGGGAGATGGATGGGCTTCATTATTAAGTCCTGGCACTCTGTAATCACATGGACACTCTACGATAAAATAGATATATCAGAGTAACATGATATCAAAGGTATCCCAACTGTAGCTGAGAACATGACAGGATGTGTGATTACCTAGAAGAGCATCAGGACTGTTTGAGGCAGATGATAGCTATGTGATTAACATGATGATTCAGCCTCTATGGAGAGAGACATCAAGCATGCTCATTTCTGACGTGGAGCTAATCTGAAGTAAACATTGAATACTGCTTTCTATTCCTCCATCTTGTGACTGTGTAACTCCCTCTCTTGGATATCAGCATGTGAAGGACACTGTTCAGGAACTAGCTGATGCTCTGTATGTGATGACTCCTTCCATTCTGGAGACGATCACAGATACATGGATCCTGAGGTTGAAGCTCAAGCCGGGGACGAGGGATTATTAACAATTTAAGTATTCAGAAAAAGTAAGAATTTTGAGAAAAAGTCAGAATTTGGAGAAAATGTAAGAATTTGGAGAAAAAGTAAGAAGATTTCTGGGAGTTTGTTCCAGATATTTGGAGCATAATAACTGAACGTTGCTTCTCCATGTTTAGTTCTGACTCTGGGGACAGAAAGCTGACCAGTCCCTGAAGACCTGAGAGATCTGGATGGTTCATCATTTAGCAGGAGGTCAGAAATGTATTTTCAGCATGTGAAGGACACTGTTCAGGAACTAGTTGATGCTCTGTATGTGATGACTACTTCCATTCTGGAGAGGATCACAGATACATGGATTCTGATTATTGAAGCTCAAGCCGGGGACGTGTGATATTTTCCTAACAGTTGGTATGAAAGTTTTCATGACTTTCAAGCAGAGTTTCCGTTAGTGCCGGTCAACATGTCCGTTAAAGTTTCAATCTTCCGGACAAAATGAGAAAAGTGCCGGTGAAAGTGTTATTTATTGAGCTTTAAAACAAATTGATATGATTCGATATTAAACAAACTAATTATAGTAGATTACATTATTCAAAAGTAACTTGCAATAACACGGGAATAATAAACGGAGCGCTCTCCCTCTCCTGACAGCCCGTCAGTATCATGCAGCTGCGGATCAGTAATGAGTGACCCGACAGTAAAACTAAACGTATCTATAACTAGTTACGGTAGTTTGAGAGGTCATTAAAATAGCTACGTGTGATATTCTAACCTGAAGTGTGTGTTTTGTCCGCTCACCGCTGCATGTGATCATGCAGAGCTGCGTGTCGACTCGTCAGCAGCAGCTGATCTCTCTCTCCCGTCAGATTAGACTTCACTCGCGTTTCTGTCCATATCGATCAGATCCAGCTGGTTCTAGCTAATGATAGGACTACCTGCTTATTAAAAGACACCTAAACAATAAGCGTCGCTATGCAACCGGGTGAGACCGCAAAGTATAGCGTAGCATTATGCATTTGTTTACATGCCCACCGGAACCCCGAGGCATTACCAACAGATCAACGCACAATCAACCCATCCAGGACATCTCTTTCTCCACATTAAGTGTTAGACATTAGAATGGACTATTCTTGTCTGTCACATACTCTTCTTGTCCGTCACATAAGGCGCATTCACACTGCGGTATTTTTCCCACAAAGGTTCATGCGAACTTAGTTCATGAGAACTCTTTTATCGCGTTCACACCAAAAAGAGCCGGTGTTGTGTCACATTATGCCTCCCCGTCATAAAATGCCCCCCCCCTCCCCAAAAGAGGTTTCTATGAATCCCACCCTCAAGCATTTTTCAGGGTATGGTTCTAGGACTGGTTCCAATAAATGGAGCAAGTTTCATGAATGTCACACTTTTACGTTGTACGCATATCGTATATAATAATATGCTGACAAAGACTATGTAACATTTGTAAAAATATATTTTGATTATTAGATGACAACTATGTCAAATTAAACAATACATTTTAAAGCACATTTATACAGACAGGACGTAACAATAATGATAAAAAAAAGATTTAAAAAAACAAAAACTGAAAAGGAAGTGACGAATGAATTTCGACACCTCAAATACGGAGCGAAAAGTTAAACCAGAAGAATCAAGACTATACCACTAAACAACTCACAGTCTGAAAATTACCATTAATAAAAACCCTGAACGTTTACTTTTCGTTTTAAACATCGTTTTAAGGTGTAAACCATAGACTGTATATAGGTGTAAACCTATGGTGTAAACGTGTCATTTAGAAATGCGCTTTCCCGTGACAAGGGGGGCATTTCATGACGGGGAGGCATAATGTGACACAACACCGGTACTAAAATTAGTTCATGTGAACCTTTTTACCCGCTCGAAAGTCCCTGCTAGAAAGCAGGGACTTTCGAGCGGCTCTTTTGTGAGAAAAGAGCTATATGTCTGATTGGCTGAGCGGATTGCAAACCACGCCCCGTAAAACTTCCAAAAAGTTTTGTGAAGCCGCCATTTTATTATCCTCGCATTAGCATTATTAGTTCTGGCGTTCTGGCGATTTACTCTGAAGGCTTCAGTAGAAGCTGCTGGGAGTCCCAGCAGCTTCTACTGAAGCCTTCCCCAACTCCGGGGACTTCCGGTCGGGGACTCCGGGCGGCAGTATACGCCGTGAAGTTGTTTGTAGCCTACCAGTAAACCCAAAGCAGAAGAAGAAGAAGTGACGTCAGCGGCTTCATTTGCCTAATCCTCCCCCAGGGACTTTTTCCGGTGTGAACGCGATCTGTACTTAGTTCATGAGAACTAAAGAGTTCGCATGAACTAAGTTCGCATGAACCTTTGTGGGAAAAGTACTGCGGTGTGAATGCGCCTAATCTCTTCTTGTCCGTCACATACTCTTCTTGTCCGTCACACACTCTTCTTGTCCGTCACACACTCTTCTTGTCCGTCACACACTCTTCTTGTCTGTCACATAAGTGGCGCAACCGATGCGGTATTGCGCTAAGGGGAATTTATTTTGACTGGACATTTTGACCGGAGAGATTTAGATTTGCCGGTCTTCAGCATGTTACCAGTCAAAGTCTGTTATTTACCGGCTAACGGAAACTCTGCTTTCAAGGTGCCGCAGACACTAACTTGATTAGGTTTCATGTCATTTCTGATGGGTACCTTCAGGCAGGGAGTTGAGGTACTGCTTCATGAGGCCCTGCACCCTCTCCAGGTAGAGCTGGATCAGCACGTTGTGAAACTCGGGGCCCTTGTCGTCCCAAACGTAGACGATGTGCTCCAGGTACGGGACGGCCAGCTCCTTGAAGCCCTCCTTCAGGAAGTTCAGCACCTTGTCTCGGGGCATCGTCTCCACCTCCGTCAAGTCCTCCGTGAAGATCTGGACAGAAAGACAGTTTTAAATGAGGAGGAGAGGGCTTTCTTTATGGTGAAAGGATATATAGAAAGACAATAGAGAAAGGGTTATGATGGTTAAAGGGTTCATACAGCTTAGAAGAATATGATTCAAGAACTTTAAAAAGGTGCCTATTCTTAAGAAACCTTTACTTTGTTAATATAATTGCAAAATACCCACCGAAATAAATTAATGTTGTCACCGTTTCTTTTTCAGTTTTTGATATATTTTTATATTTAATGTTAGCTAGTGTTTTGTGTATGACGACACAACTAGAAATATGACGACGGGATTGTTTTATTTAAGTATTTAAAAAATGTTTCTGTGATAAAACGCCATATGAGAAAAATCTAGCTATTTTCAAATTTCGAAAATCTTGAAAATATAACCATAAACCACTTTGTGTTAAAAATGTAAAAAGGAAAAACCCTGCAACGTAACCAAATGCTAACGGAGGGAAAACAAGTTAGAAGTTTTTAAAATTAAAAACTGAAACATTATACCACCATGTAGTGTAAGTTTGTGTGTCTCACCTTGAGACCGTCCTCAGGACAGATCTTCAACACCCAGGGAGAAAACTCGAAGATTATTCCCATATTCTCCACTCCTGCGTGACGAGAGAAATACAGTTTGACTTCCCCAAGGAAACTCACAGGAGAAGAAGGAGACACCGCAGATGATCCAGCTCACAGTAAGCAATACAAGCTAATCAAATAATCAATAAACATTATATAAATGGATTATTAAGTTGCAGCTGATGATCATAAAACCTTGTTGCAACCAATACATGGTAAAGCATATTTAATAGTTTGTTTATGGTTCATGATCTGTTTCACTTATCTAGAAACATTTTACAATGTCTTTGGTAATCATTAGCAAAGATTAAAATGTTCCTTTCTTTGACACAATATCGTAAATATAAACAAATGGTCTTTCAGTAGAATAAATATTAACTAAACATCAATTTGCCATTTAATTTATGACGGTTATTATGATGTGTTTTCCTAGTTTAACACATGAACAGCTATCGTTAGCGGCTAGATATCGGGTCAGTAATGCAACAGGAATTCATGCCGCCATCCCAGGTGCAGAAATATAGTAAATCCTGACATGTGCAGACCATGACATACGACAGCATGCAGAATATTTATTTCATCCAACATTAAATCAGGTTTTCTCAGAGCTTTTCCCAAAATCACCCCAACAAATGATACATATGGAACAGCGAGAGACGACGGCTCTAAGTGAACACAGACGTCCTCACCCAGTCTCTGGAGGTACTGCACGGTGCGCTCGTGGCCCTTCAGAGGAGAGTTCGCCTTCGTGGACTGATCCAGAAGAACCTGAAGAGCTGGGGGGGGGGGGAGTAGAAGCAAGAAGAAGTAGAAGAAGAAGCAGAAGAGCTAATGTGAGATTTCAGTCCACTACATTACATAACTGCTCCATTAGCAGAGCCTGGCTGCAGCTCCTGCTCTGTGTTAATTGTTGGAGGGGAGCAGCTGGTTTGAGTTTCGGAGGCAGACTCCAGAAGCATGACATCACAACCACAAACTGCAGCAGGTCGATTAAAACCAGCCGCGTTCAGAGCGAGAGCGGCCAGAGAAACCAAATAACGTAAAGACAGCTCTGATGTACGAGGAAAAACCTCCTCTGAGATGAACTGTGGAGCCCAGAAAACAGCTCAGATACAAGTTCATAAAACCCATCAACAATGGAACCATTCTGCGTACAATGGCTCTTGTTATTTCATCGAGGTGACGAGGAGGATGCTGACAGAGGCCGACACAGGTCTGGCATCAACTGATTCCTCATTTATAATCTAAACCCAAAACTCAACGTCCAATTTGAGAGAGAAATCACTAACCGATGTTTCCTTGTGTTCGCAGTCGTCATGCCGAGGTCTGAAACACATTTGGTGGAGAACAAAATTGAACTCGGGTATCAGTCGTTATCCAGATTGACAGATCTGTTGTCTGCTGCTTGAGGATTTATTTAGCTCTTTTTTTTAAAATTATTATTAATTTAAATAAATCTAAAAATAATATATAGTTAAAATGTCCTTCCCAGTTTGTCAAAATCCAAGTTGGTGTTTTTAAATGTCCAAAACACAAGTTTTCACTATACTGATATACTGATAGATATTGAAGTATATATTGATTGTTGTGTTTTTTTGTCTTAATGTGTGCACATGTATAAATCAGGGTTCCCGTTAGCAGGTAATTACCGGTTTTTAGCTGGTAAAATGTATTAAAACCCGGTAAATTCAA
>CADEHL010001245.1:678194-746442 GCA_902827135.1 Harpagifer antarcticus
TGCTTTGATTTAAAACAATCACAAATGTTTACAAAGACTAAATAAGGCATACATGAGATCGTAAATATGAGCAATACAAGTACAACATCAAGTACAATACAATAATAATAAAATGACAAGTCTAATACAAATGTGAAGGTTAATCTGATTAAGGTGTGTTGTATTTCCAGAGGGAGTAGGCCACTGGCTCGTTTATTATCAGACATGTTAATATGTCATTACTAATCAGGGGACAGTACAGTAAGCTCTCCTAAAAACATGAAAGTATTTGGTTTGTGACGACCCTCCCCAGATCTGAAATGCTTATTCATCATGGATGTGTTTTGATCTAGGCAGTAATAGTCTAACCATGCAGTCTTATCTACCTGCTGAATCTTCTTTGAGAAGTTCTTATTGGATTTTTCCAGTGTCACCTCAAACCGGTTGGTGCCTAAGGGGAAAGAGACACATTAAAAATGACTTATTTGAAGCGGGCAACATTACGTGGAGGTCTGCAAATACAACAAGGTATCACCACCACACATCTCTTTGGGCTCTTCTCACCTGCATCCTTCTTTATTCGGTAGAGAAGGAGATGCCCTGGCTTTGTTCCCACGAGCAGCCAGTCCTCTGTGGGAAGAGAAACTCAACAATCAGGGTCTGACAGTAAGAAGGATGCTGTCAGTCAACTCAGACATGTTATGCTATCAAACAGAAACATTGTCAGACACAATGCAACCCTTTTTATCATAAACCCAAACATTCAGGCTGCTTTAAAGACCTTCTGCAACCAGATATCTGAATGTACCGTCATGCATGTATTACTAAGTACTTGGGTATCATATTGATGGGATGTGTTATGGCAATGATGGTATTAAAACATAATACAGTGTAATCCTAATGAAATGTAACTGCTGTATCCTGCTGTTATGTGTGATAACAGATGTGTTTGGAAGGGGGTTTTATGAGGAAGAGAGGATGAGGGGAAGGTGCTATAGGGGTTAACTGTATATCCCACTGTTCTTTGTCGGGTGTGAGTTGTTGCATACAGTACTGTGCCATGGGGCATCATGTTGATTACAATGTAAATAAAGCTTTGATGTCTTCCTATAAGAAGAGTCTGTTTCACAGAACAGGACGCACTGAGAACGAGTCGTCATGCATTAAAACGAAGATCTCAAAATACTTTATATCGATATTGTGTTTCTTTGCATACCTCATCATTCTCTCTAGACAGCAGCTGATTTTAAGTTGCTATGACAGGTGACATGCCAGGGACAGAAGAGAAGCCACTGCCATTTGGTCAGTAAGATTTGACGATGCATAATTGAGGTGCTGGAAGTACATTGAATCAACTATTTAACTTAATTGCAATTTTGAGGCACTTTAGTTTACTTGTGTTTTTTTCTTTTAATGCTACATCCTACTTCACTAGAATTAAAATCTATTGTTTCTGCTTTTTACCTCACTACATTTATTCTTTAATCTGAACCTAAAAAGTAACTAGTAACTCAAAGTTGTCAAGTTTGTCCGGCAGTGGCTCAGTCAGTAGGGGCTTGGACTGGGAGCCGTAGGGTCGCCGGTTCAAGTCCCCGACCAGACCTAAAATATGGAGTGTGGACTGCTACTTGGAGACGTCCCAGTTCACCTCCTACCCTGGTGCCCTTGAGCCAGGCACTGGACATCCCCCCACTCCCATTGCTCCCCGCCCGGGCGCTGTACAATAGCTGCCCACTGCTCCTAGTACTAGACTCCTGGTACTAGGATGGGTTAAATGCAGAGGCCAAATGTCACTGTGTGACCATTAAAGAGGGTTTCTCGATATATAGGACATAAAACAGATACAATTGTGCAAGAGAATGTTTTTAGATGTGCAAGTAAATACAAATTAAATACAAATAGTGCAATAAGAGTCTATATACAAGTACATGGAATATGATGTATGATGGAGTGGGGTAAAAAGTACAATATTGGCTTCTAAAATGTAGTGGAATATAAGTGTAAAGAAGCATACACTGGAAATACTCAGGTAAAGTACGAGTACCTCAAAATTGTACTTGGGTAAATGTATTTAGTTAATTTACACCACTGGAATAATCTGAATCACCTGAGACAGCAGCTCAGACGTCCACTTCAATGTCAAACAATACATTAGAAAAACAGCTCTTTGGGAAACTTAGAAGTGTCAACAACTCACCCCAGGCCGCCAGACAGTCAATCTGAAGAGGAAGCTTCTCCAATATAGGCACTGGTTCATATGCGTCATGCATTTTGAATATATATATTCAAGTACACACCGCTCGGATGGATCGATCCCACACAGATTGGATGTCTGTCGGGACAAAAGCTGACCGACGGACCAACGGTTAGTCTGTCAGGGTGGGACAACTTTATGTGTCGCCATTAACCGACAGAGTAGCTCAATAGTGTCGACAGGGAATGAGGAAATCTGGTGTCTGTAATGCTAAGCGGTTAGCTAGCTCTCCGACCAAAACAACAGCTGATCGTTAGCATGCTAGCATTACAAGTTAGCAAGCTACCTAGCTAAACTTTGTCCTGTCTTATTCCATGGTAACTGAAACTGCCACAAAATGGCCCCGTTCATAAGTCGATAAAAGACAAACACAGCGTTTGGTTGAGTTATTATAAATAGTTAACGCGTTAACGTTAGTGTTTGTTAGCCATGCTAGCTTCTCCTTATTTCCTCCAGTTGTGTTGACGACGGCTGCGCGAGGGAATGAGGTTTGACAGGCACGTGACAGCAGTCAGCGCACTCACGAGGAACGCATTAAAGGTGCAGTGACATAAATAGTGCACTTGCAATTCTCGCGAGATTTTATTCATTGACATTTTTAAATGTAGTTAAAAAAGCTCTTTTTTTTCTTTCAATAAAAAAGTGCAACAATGAGCAGCTGTTTAATTCATTTGACATAATTATATATTAACATATTTCGTTTTTTACACAAAATGTCTTCTTTCAAGAGTTATTTAATAGGCTACTAATAAAAGGATACATGTATACTTACAGAAATGATTGAACAGTAAAATCAAAAAAGGAGTGCACATGTTAAAAATGTACACGAAAACTGCCATTGTGTTATAATATAAATTTTATTTGCAGGACACACGCAAAAAGCCATACAATATCATCAGCTTTACATTACTACGCAGACTCACATCCAGAAATTGGGCTGTAGTTTCTCTCTAAAATAAAAATAAATCCTCAACAAGAGTTGGACAAATATATATTAAAAAAAGATACATTAATTAAGAGTTTTAAAACATACACACATACTGTACTACAGTAGTTTTAACAAGGACGGGCATATCATTCTGCCACAGAAAGGCAGGATTATTGGGAGTGTAAATGGGATTAATGGGTGAATTGGAAATGATTAATTTAGCATGTACAGATTTTTCGTTTTTCATTTTAATCTACACTGTGCAACTGAATTAGGGTGGCAAAACTCTGAGAAAGGATTACATACATACATACATACATACAGTACATAATTTAAACGTAGGCCGACACCACATCTGTGAGGCTTAGTAGTGGATTCTGTGATACAGTAGCTAAAAGAAATGGTGAAATTAAGTGGACATAAATCACAGCTATTAATGGAGACCCTATAAAAACTTATTTTTTATAGAGATAAAAAAAAAAAACATCCTTAATTTTAGACTACTTATCCTTGAAAGCGGGTCTTTTTCATACATTTTTTACCCTCTGAGGACCGTGCAGTCTTTCATTTGTCAGTAAAAGCTCTAAAATTGCTATCATTAGACTCTTATTTCCAGGAGCTTGAAATGTACTGTGTTGAAGTGACAATCTGAATACTTCTGATGACAATCTGAACGCCTCTGATGACACTGTGTTTATATATATTACATTCTCCCAGAACAGATAACAGTGTGTTGTAGTTAACACACACATGTACATCTTACGGTGATATGCTTCAAGTTTCAATACACACTGATGCAGCCGTGTTCACAAATTATAAAAGTAAGTTCTGTATTTCTATATTTAGATTAATCATTGAGCCAGATAACAGTGTTAGTCGTGTGTTAACAAAACGATATACATATATGATTTGTTGAAGAAGCTATAAGAAATTAGCTTATGAAATAATAAATTGTTGTTATCTGGTTAAATGGCTAATCACACCATATCTATATATTTAAATATGAAATGTATTGTTATTATCTGACCCATTTTACATGTAAAACACATTTCTAGTCTTTTTACAGCACATTACCAAAGAGAAGTTCAAGTATCAGACTTCATTATGAACAATAACTTGCCGTTTTCAGCGTGTGTTTTAAGCTCCATCTGTACAATTATCAGATATATCTGGCTGGATAAAACTGCCCAATTATCAACATGATTTGTACCTGAACGGATCAGTAATCAGTCGTTGCAGTCCTACAAGTTTGACAAATCAGGCGCTAGGATCACTTTTTCAATTGGATTGAATTGGGTCATTTCTTTTATGTGAAATATTGTTTTAGTCTAATTCCAATGCACTTTTTAATTGTGTAAAAAGCACGTATTCTGTTGAATTTTGACCTATTTTGTGACATTGAATGCGTCTTCAAAACAAATAATATATTTATCAAAGTGCTCTTGCATCAGTTTCCCCTCCCTCCTGAAAACCAACCCCTCCAAACTACATGTTGCGCAGTAAAGATCTTAATATGAAAAACTATTCTCGGAGCTTATTACAGTGCGACACAATACCTGTGAAATAAAACCAGAAACGCAAAGTGTCTGGAGAAGACAAAGGTTGGCTTTGCCCACATTCTTTTTGGTAATCAGATCACTGAGAACGCATTCATTGCTGCCTCAGTGAAATTGCTTCCTTTCCAATACATCACATCCTCTCCTCACGACGACTTCTACTCCATTTTGGATCGCTCCAACTTGGTTTTCAGAATCTCCTGGAGAAAGACAACACACGTTAGTACTCAGAGTGATGTGATTGTGGAATGAAAGCACAGCAAAGGCCATTACTGGAGTTTAAATGTTATAATGTGATTGGGAATCATGGGATATGCTCGGGAGAAATACAAGGAGTCTTTACCTCTTCCTCATCCAGCATTACAGGGAGAGCTCTGTATGGAGAGGGGAACAGAGAGGGAGGAAGTGAATGCACTCATACAGACTGCAATTTAATCGGTCAGATTATAATAATAATAATGCATTTATTTGATATAGGCGCCTTTCAAGGCTCTCAAGGTCGCCGTACAAACACATAAAAAACAAGATACACCATACATAAGAGACATAGACAATGCCGTATATAAATCAATCAAATAATCAAATAAATAAAACAGAGGATGTGTGATGGATAATGATCAGGGTGGATATGAGAGTGTGAAGAGATGTGTTTTGAGACGTGATTTGAAAATGGGGAGAGAGTCAGTGTTGCGGATGTCAGGTGGGAGAGAGGTCCAGAGGCGGGGTGCAGAGCGGCTGAAGGCTCTAGACCCCATGGTGGTTAGGCGGGGTGCAGAGCGGCTGAAGGCTCTAGACCCCATGGTGGTTAGGCGGGGTGCAGAGCGGCTGAAGGCTCTAGACCCCATGGTGGTTAGGCGGGGTGCAGAGCGGCTGAAGGCTCTAGACCCCATGGTGGTTAGGGGGGGTGCAGAGCGGCTGAAGGCTCTAGACCCCATGGTGGTTAGGGGGGTTGCAGAGCGGCTGAAGGCTCTAGACCCCATGGTGGTTAGGCGGGGTGCAGAGCGGCTGAAGGCTATAGACCCCATGGTGGTTAGGTGGGGTGTAGAGCGGCTGAAGGCTCTAGACCCCATGGTGGTTAGGCGGGGTGCAGAGCGGCTGAAGGCTCTAGACCCCATGGTGGTTAGGCGGGGTGCAGAGCGGCTGAAGGCTCTAGACCCCATGGTGGTTAGGCGGGGTGCAGAGCGGCTGAAGGCTCTAGACCCCATGGTGGTTAGGCGGGGTGCAGAGCGGCTGAAGGCTCTAGACCCCATGGTGGTTAGGCGGGGTGCAGAGCGGCTGAAGGCTCTAGACCCCATGGTGGTTAGGGGGGGTGCAGAGCGGCTGAAGGCTCTAGACCCCATGGTGGTTAGGCGGGGTGCAGAGCGGATGAAGGCTCTAGACCCCATGGTGGTTAGGCGGGGTGCAGAGCGGCTGAAGGCTCTAGACCCCATGGTGGTTAGGCGGGGTGCAGAGCGGCTGAAGGCTCTAGACCCCATGGTGGTTAGGGGGGGTGCAGAGCGGCTGAAGGCTCTAGACCCCATGGTGGTTAGGGGGGGTGCAGAGCGGCTGAAGGCTCTAGACCCCATGGTGGTTAGGTGGGGTGCAGAGCGGCTGAAGGCTCTAGACCCCATGGTGGTTAGGCGGGGTGCAGAGTGGCTGAAGGCTCTAGACCCCATGGTGGTTAGGCAGGGTGCAGGGCGGCTGAAGGTTCTAGACCCCATGGTGGTTAGGCGGGGTGCAGAGTGGCTGAAGGCTCTAGACCCCATGGTGGTTAGGCAGGGTGCAGAGCGGCTGAAGGCTCTAGACCCCATGGTGGTTAAACGGAAGGGCGGTGCAGTGAGGTGGAGGGAAGCAGAAGACCTGAGAGTGCGGATGGGTGTGTTGATGTGCAGGAGGTCGGAAAGGTACAGAGGAGTGAGGTTATTGATGGCCTTAAAGGTGAGGAACAGAATTAGAAAAACGATACGGGATTTGACGGGGAGCCAGTGAAGTTGCTGAAGAACAGGGCTGCAGTCGAATAGTCCATTTAGCTTAGGAACCTTCCTAACGGAGTGAAATGACCCGGAGGTCCCTCAGTGGCAGCCATGATAAGTGCCGTTCGAATGTGAACGTGAATGTTGTCCACGTTCATAAAGCAAAGCAACAGCATCAGAGCATGGTGCAGAGTCTCTAGATGAGTTTACAGTAGTCCCTCGTTCTTATTGAACATCCATGTTGTAGTCCGCTGTATAGAAAACTGTAGTTTCCATAGTTTCCCCACAGCAGCAGACGCACACAATGACGTCCGCTGGCGCATCATAAACACGTCGGATAGTGAAAGTGCAATTCAGTAACACAACACATTTACCTACATTTAATTGATTTAGCTAACTTATTATTAACTTATGGAAGCAATATACCTCTAGTCTGTATGTGGCCCTCATTGAAAAAAGTGTGTGACTTACATAAACTGAACGTGACATATTAAGGATTTCAGTTTTAATCCGATACCTTATTCTCTCCAAATCCAGCTCGCATAATATATCCATTTCCTTGACTCAATGTTTTAAATTTAAAATTGACAATACTTACACATCAATGACAGATGTAGGAATGTTTTCCTCAACCCATTTTAGGTCTTCATCCTGTTAAGAATTAAGAAACGTAACATTATTAAGCTATAGATGGAGAGGTAACATAACAGAAAATAAGCTATACACTAAAAAGTGTGTAAAAAAACATAAATTCAAAACACAAACAAACGACAGTCAAACATTTCACAGGAGCTGAGCAGACACATTACTATATGACACAGTGTTAGTTTAGAGTGTAAATCAAATAATTAACGTTGACAGATGATATTAAACCCACCTCTTTACTCAATAGTTTCTGGGAGCCATTAGAGTCCGGCTTGGATCCCCTCATCTTCATTCCCTCTAAGAAAAGAAAGGAAAAGCCAATTGAAATCAGTGGTAAGTTTGGCAGCTATTTTAGCCTTAAGCTGCAGCCACACGAGAACGGTAACGGTCGTATCCGCTACAGTTCTCTATCAGATAGACGGTTCGGCCACACAAGGCCGACATGGAAACGCAGAAAACGATAACGGGTCCCAAGGTGGGTAGATCTGCGGCCGAAACGCGCTGGGGGCCAAACGGCTCTGTGTCTACGCCCTATACGATAATTTCCTGATAACGATGACGCAATAGCCCCGCCTCTCCCACCTCTCCTGCTCAGAGATCAGCTGCTGGGCTGTCAGAAGAGGGGGAGGAAAAGAGAGGCTCCATTTATTATTCTTATATTATTATATAGAGTCGTTATCAATTTGTTTTAAAGCTCAATAAATAACAAAGAAGACCTCTGACCGGCACTTTTCTAATTTTGTCCGGAAGATTTCAACTTTAACGGACAAAAAAAATCGAACTGAAACTCTGCCGCACGTTCCCCTCGTCCCTTGGAAGAGGCGGAGAGGTGGGTGTTTCTCATCTGCTGGTGGACTACCGGAGAGATTTACAGCAGGAGAACACGCTTGCCTCGGGGAGGGAGAAAAAGAGCCAGAGCGTCCACAGCGGAGAATAAACAGAAGGGTGACCATGGCAACCGTCTTCTTCGCTGCTTTTGTGGCAGGAGTACAGCGCCACTTACAGGCCCGGCATATGTACTGCAGCTTCTCCAGCGCTTTCGAGCGGTCTCGTGTGAACGGACACATTTCTGGTGCCTGTTGCGTGTGGACGGAAGACTTTTTTTATAACGATTGAGGTCCGTTACCGTTATCGTCCTCGTGTGGCTCCAGCCTTAGTGAGTTAGAGTTGAGTTACTTGAAAAACTAAAGTGAAACTTGATTTATTCTATTGCAGGGTCTGATTATTATATTTTTGACACTTTAAAATACTACTATCCTACTAAAATGCTGTACAAATCAGATGTATTATTTAATAAAGAAAAATGTTCAAGTAAAAAAAGAATTCACTTTATTTTTCAATATCGCGATAAATATCGTACCGTGGACTTGTTATCGCGATATTATCGTACCGTGAGATTTTGGTATCGTTACACCCCTAATATATATAGTGACCATGTCTGGAAAATCATAAATGTAGACCACGTAAATGTTAGAACCGAGGAAAAAGACATAATACGAAGTCCAAAATCTAAGACAATATCCAGCCTCATATCCCAATATTTATAAAATGTCGATATAATGCCCAGTCTTACCAAAAGCTTCATTCAGCATGGGCTCCTTGGCCTCTTCCTCATCGTCATCTTCATCAATCAGAGGAGAATGAGAGAACCTGAGAGCAAACAGAGTTCTCCAAGTTGAATACTTGGCTTCTTCCTCACTTCCTTTATATGTTTACTTGCTTTAATAGATGATGCTCCTTATTCTAAAATACCAAGGATGTGGACGTATTTGATTTTATTGTAATAATTAGAATCAGAATACATTTATTCGTCCCATAGAGGGGACATTTAAATGTGTCACATCCTCTAACAGTTCTGAAGATTAGACCAGGTATATATTGCACATTAATGAATGTCGTTTCTTCTTTAATAAATAAGTCAGTCCACCCATTTTTGTTTTGCCTTTTATCTGCATCTTTCCCTTTGATGTAATAATGTACATGTTTTCCACTGTGGGATGTGTGATGATGTGTGACCTCTGACCTCTGGCTGTTAGCAGAGGGCCGCAGCAGCACCATGATCACCATCAGGATGGTGGAGAACAGCAGGCGCCAGAAAGCATCGTCGACCCACAAGTCCCTCCATCCCTGTGGGGAAGAATAGAAAAGACTTGATGATGATGATGATGATGATGATGATGATGATATCAGGTCGAAAGGCGAGCTCACTTTTTAATCTGTGTATAAACAAGACATAGGAACCGCATGATGGGAACTGTTGTAGTACATTGATCATTAACGGCCCGTCCACACAGCGGCTTTGGAAAAAGCTTGCCGGCGGGCGTGTCTGAAGCTCGACCAACAACCAATCACATGAATCTCCCGCCCCTGACACACAAGCAGCGGTTTGATTGGCTAGAGCTTGTACTGGCATATGATTTGATTGGCTGACGCTTCCACCGAAGCTTCAGAAACTTCAAAAGTTTAACATTGCTCAACTTTTGCAGGAAAGCTCCGCTCTGCTTCCCACAAAGTGAATGGGCAGAAGAAGCTTCCAACGCCGCTGTGTGGACGGGCCGTCTAATTTAATTACATTATTCCCACAGTTTCAGTTTGATGTAAGCTACGGCTATCACTCCCAAGCTTCTTCCCACCTTCGACACACAGACTGGCTTCCTTTCGTTCTCATTCAACAGACAGAAGGGTGTGGCCATTGCCTGGAGAATGATCATCACTTAACCGCTGTCTAGCCTCCAATATTCAATACCCTGTAATGTAGAATTTCATTGGCTGTTCACCTTCCCATCCCTCTCCTCTGTATAAATGACATTGTGTAACTTGGTCAGATTTCCTTACCACATCAGTGGAACGGGTTATCTGTCCATACAAGCTGGAAATATTGATTCTGTTAAATGCTATAACTCTTTATTAAATAACACAACTTTGGTTTTTAGCTAGAAGGTGATTAAGTGTGGAATTCCCACCACAGGAACACAGTAATGGATGAATGACGGAGAACACACTGACCCTCTGGCAGTCCACCAGCTTGAACACTTTGGTGGTCCAGATGATGAAGATGATGGAAGCTGTGGACACAGAAACATCGGATCAGTTTGAAGTGTGTGAACAATATGTCAAAATAATGAGAAACCGCACGGGAAATCTCCCATCAGTGGAAGCTAAATTAGAATGTGTCATATTAACTAAAGATGCATTTACATATTTTGCATACATGAGGAGCATAAATTGACCAGAAGAGAAACGTTGCATTACATTTCACTGGGACACAGAATCAGAAACACATTAATACAAATGGGGGGAAATTGTTTTTCCTGATATAAGCCTGGGTCAGTGAAAAGGGAACAAAATCAATGCCAGCTCAAAAGCTGGCATTGAACAACAGAGTGTTTCGAGCCAAGTCCCGGTATCTCGCAGGACAGTGCACCCAGCAGGAGCCTCCAGCTAGATTTGATCGATATGGACATAGACGCGAGTGAAGTCTAATCGGACAGGAGAGATAGTTCGAGCCCCACTGCAGTCAGCATGTCGTTGTGTCCCTGAGACACTTCACCCCAAAGTGCTCCTGTGGGGATTGTCCACAGTGTTGAGTATGTAAGTCGCTTTGGATAAAAGCGTCTAACAAGTAGGGATGGGTATCGTTAAGGTTTTAACGGCACTACTACTTTTATCGATACCGCTTATCGGTCCGGTCTTTTAACGGTACTTTTATCGGTTCTTTTGGAGAAAAAAACAAGGTAAACTAACTAAACAAATTGTGAACAAAACTAACATTGCTTTTTATTTCAATTAAATACTTTACATTATATGAGACATTTGTTGTACATGTCTCCAGTACCGATAAAAAGACCGATAACGTCGGAGCTTAGCGGAACCACGGTCTTTAATAATTCAGCCCCGAGGCTCGGTACCCCTCCCTACTAACAAGTAACATGTAATGTAATGCAAAAAGCAGACGGCACACCGGAACATAAGTTACATAAACAATTTATAGGCCTCAGTTGCATAAATGCTTGAGCTACAGTATTGCTGGTGGAGTCAGCCTGGGGTCACTAGCGTGAGGACGAATCATAATTTTTTAGGGAAATTGTTTTTAGTTTTTATTGTAATTACTGTGAAATGTATTCGTCATTATTACAATAAATACTCACTTGTAATGATTTTACATTTATTAGACTATTCAAAAATCATGCTTCAAATAAGTGGGGGGACGGCGACCCCCCGCGTCCAACGACCACTACACCACTGGTAATCTGTCATTTTTATGAAGCAGCTATTTTTGATCTAAGACTCGGCTCTACTCGATGAAACCCATCTTACAGCGGAGTGTACTCACCGACCACAGAGAAGATGAGCGTGTTGGTGAAGTGTTTATAGAGAGCCAGCTTCACGACGTTTCTGCGCAGCTGCAGGAGGCGAATGGTCTGAGACAGGCTGATGAAAATGTGGAGGCAAATTAAGGAGAACATACTCTATATACATCTGAGTAACAACAATTAAAGGCTTATATCGGCAACTGTTTTGATAAAGCAACTCCTTCAGAAGGCAAGTTAGGTAAAGGATATCCACCACATGACGCAGGAGTCAATAAGGGAGAGGCCGAGGTTCGCCACCAGAGCCACCGTCCCGTAGAAACCCTGAAACACAAGACATAAATAATTAGTCAATCTTAAAAGGAAGACACATGAGAGAAGCTTGCGTGGAAATACATTTTGAGTCAATATTAAAGGTCCCATGTCATTCTTTTCAGGTTATTACCCGTCCCCTTGTGTGTTATGAAGGTTTTTATGATTAAATACTTTTTTAAAATTATTTTCTACAGGGGAATGTAAAATCTACTTTTATTTAATGGGACTTTTTTTTTTAAATATAATTGCACTTTTTTGTTTTTAATTCAAATTTTCAGAAATAAAATTCATGATTTTAAAAATGTCTCCTATTGTACTGTCTTTCATCAATATATCACAGGTCTCAGATATATACAGAGCCTGTCTCTGATTGGCTAATGGTTACACAAGACAAAACATCGTTATGACATCATAAAGTGGCCAAAATCTGATCAGCTCATTTTCAGACAGGTTTTTATAGAAATGGATCAAAAAGAGAGAAAATCTTTGTTCCTGAAACTTTCAGAGTCTCTTTCCACAGAGGGGACACATGTTGATGTAGAAGAGACATGAAGAAGAGGGGACACATGTTGATGTAGAAGAGACATGAAGAAGAGGGGACACATGTTGATGTAGAAGAGACATGAAGAAGAGGGGACACATGTTGATGTAGAGGAGACATGGAGAAGAGGGGACACATGTTGATGTAGAACAGACATGAAGAAGAGGGGACACATGTTGATGTAGAAGAGACATGAAGAAGAGGGGACACATGCTGATGTAGAAGAGACATGAGAAGAGGGGACACATGCTGAATGTAGAAGAGACATGAAGAAGAGGGGACACATGTTGATGTAGAAGAGACATGAAGAAAGAGGGGACACATGTTGATGTAGAAGAGACATGAAGAAGAGGGGACACATGTTGATGTAGAAGAGACATGAAGAAGTAGGGGACACATGTTGATGTAGAGGAGACATGGAGAAGAGGGGACACATGTTGATGTAGAACAGACATGAAGAAGAGGGGACACATGTTGATGTAGAAGAGACATGAAGAAGAGGGGACACATGTTGATGTAGAAGAGACATGAAGAAGAGGGGACACATGTTGATGTAGAAGAGACATGAAGAAGAGGGGACACATGTTGATGTAGAAGAGAATGAGAAGAGGGGACACATGTTGATGTAGAAGAGACATGAAGAAGAGGGGACACATGTTGATGTAGAAGAGACATGAAGAAGAGGGGACACATGTTGATGTAGAAGAGACATGAAGAAGAGGGGACACATGTTGATGTAGAAGAGACATGAAGAAGAGGGGACACATGTGATGTAGAAGAGACATGAAGAAGAGGGGACACATGTTGATGTAGAAGAGACATGAAGAAGAGGGGACACATGTTGATGTAGAAGAGACATGAAGAAGAGGGGACACATGTTGATGTAGAAGAGACATGAAGAAGAGGGGACACATGTTGATGTAGAAGAGACATGAAGAAGAGGGGACACATGTTGATGTAGAAGAGACATGAAGAAGAGGGGACACATGTTGATGTAGAAGAGACATGAAGAAGAGGGGACACATGTTGATTGTAGGAAGAGACATGAAGAAGAGGGGACACATGTGATGTAGAAGAGACATGAAGAAGAGGGGACACATTGTGATGTAGAAGAGACATGAGAAGAGGGGACACATGTTGAATGTAGAAGAGACATGAGAAGAGGGGACACATGTTGATGTAGAAGAGACATGAGAAGAGGGGACACATGTTGATGTAGAAGAGACATGAAGAAGAGGGGACACATGTTGATGTAGAAGAGACATGAAGAAGAGGGGACACATGTTGATGTAGAAGAGACATGAAGAAGAGGGGACACATGTTGATGTAGAAGAGACATGAAGAAGAGGGGACACATGTTGATGTAGAAGAGACATGAAGAAGAGGGGACACATGTTGATGTAGAAGAGACATGAAGAAGAGGGGACACATGTTGATGTAGAAGAGACATGAAGAGAAGGGACACATGTTGATGATAGAAGAGACATGAAGAAGAGGGGACACATGTTGATGTAGAAGAGACATGAAGAAGATGGGGACACATGTTGAGTAGAAGAGACATGAGGAAGAGGGGACACATGTTGATGTAGAAGAGGACAGAGAAAGCAGAGGGGACACAGTTGATGTAGAAGAGACATGAAGAAGAGGGGACACATGTTGATGTAGAAGAGACATGAAGAAGAGGGGACAATGTTGATGTAGAAGAGACATGAAGAAGAGGGGACACATGTTGATGTAGAAGAGACATGAAGAAGAGGGGACACATGTGATGTAGAAGAGACATGAAGAAGAGGGGACACATGTTGATGCCTAGAAGAGACATGAAGAAGAGGGGACACATGTTGATGTAGAAGAGACATGAAGAAGAGGGGACACATGTTGATGAAGAAGGACATGAAGAAGAGGGGACACATGTTGATGTAGAAGAGAATGAGAGAAGGGGACACATGTTGATGTTAGAGACAGGGAAGAGGGGGACACATGTTGATTGTAGAAGAGACATGAAGAAGAGGGGACACATGTTGATGTAGAAGAGACATGAAGAAGAGGGGACACATGTTGATGTAGAAGAGACATGAAGAAGAGGGGACACATGTTGATGTAGAAGAGACATGAAGAAGAGGGGACACATGTGATGTAGAAGAGACATTGAAGAAGAGGGGACACATGTTGATGTAGAAGAGACATGAAGAAGAGGGGACACATGTTGATGCAGAAGAGACATGAAGAAGAGGGGACACATGTTGATGTAGAAGAGACATGAAGAAGAGGGACACATGTTGATGTAGAAGAGACATGGAAGAAGAGGGGACACATGTTGATGTAGAAGAGACATGAAGAAGAAGGGGGACACATGTTGATGTAGAAGAGACATGAAGAAGAGGGGACACATGTTGATGTAGAAGGAGACATGAAGAAGAGGGGACACATGTTGATGTAGAAGAGACATGAAGAAGAGGGGACACATGTTGATGTAGAAGAGACATGAAGAAGAGGGGACACATGTTGATGAAAGAGACATGAAGAAGAGGGGACACATGTTGATGCAGAAGAGACATGAAGAAGAGGGACACATGTTGATGTAGAAGAGACATGAGAAGAGGGGACACATGTTGATGTAGAAGAGAGACATGAAGAAGAGGGGACACATGTTGATGTAGAAGAGACATGAAGAAGAGGGGACACATGTTGATGTAGAAGAGACATGAAGAAGAGGGGACACATGTTGATGTAGAAGAGACATGAAGAAGAGGGGACACATGTTGATGTAGAAGAGACATGAAGAAGAGGGGACACATGTTGATGTAGAAGAGACATGAAGAAGAGGGGACACATGTTGATGTAAGAAGAGACATGAAGAAGAGGGGACACATGTTGATGTAGAAGAGACATGGAGAAGAGGGGACACATGTTGATGAAGAAGAGACATGAAGAAGAGGGGACACATGTTGATGTAAGAAGAGACATGAAGAAGAGGGGACACATGTTGATGTAGAAGAGACATGAAGAAGAGGGGACACATGTTGATGTAGAAGAGACATGAAGAAGAGGGGACCACATGTTGATGTAGAAGAGACATGAAGAAGAGGGGACACATGTTGATGTCGAAGAGACATGAAGAAGGGGAACACTGTTGATGTAGAAGAGACATGAAGAAGAGGGGACACATGTTGATGTAGAAGAGACATGAAGAAGAGGGGACACATGTTGATGAAGAAGAGACATGGAGAAGAGGGGACACATGTTGATGTAGAAGAGACATGAAGAAGAGGGGACACATGTTGATGAAGAAGAGACATGGAGAAGTGGATTTTGCATAATAGGTGAACTTTCACAATGACGTAAATGCCATTCTTCAGGCCTCTGTTGATATCTGGTAAAGATTGAAGTCTCCCCTCCACACCACATCTGCTCCACTTTACCTCCTGTCTGTACTATCCAATGTGTTTTATACCATGATGTTTTCCATCTTGCTTCAGTGTCCTTGGCAGTGTTTGAGTTTCACTCTGGATCAAATATGTCATTCCCCATCATCATAACAACATGTCTGCCTTCGAGACACTGAATCCCTGCGTAACCTTGCCTCTCCACTCACATCAGCTTCATTCATACCGAGTGCCTTGAGAAGCTGATTTTATGATAAAATACACGACCGCTATCGGCTTCAATCAGCCTGCGGAGGACAATGTCCCATCTGCAGCGGGCACTTTATATTCTCCTGGATCATATTCATCAGTAGCCACAGGAAATGATGGATGGAGAGCTAGGGAAGTGGAAAATAAATGTCCTCTCTCACCCTTTTTTATATTTATTTTGGGATATAGTAAAGCTCCTCTGGGTTGTTTTGGTGATATAGATCATTAGGGTGTCCTGTGTTGTCACTTTACAGGATCTCCAATTTCTGTGTTTGCCTTTTGCTGCCCTCTGAAGCTTGTTAGTTGCAAGTGCGCACAGTTGTAATACTTTAGATTTCATTAAAGGTCACCTATCATGCTATCTTTAGGCAATAGCATAGGTCTCAGATATATAAAAATATATAGAAATATATCTATGAAGTGTTTTGCTCAAAATACCAAACAGATCATTCTATCCATGCCTCATATCCCTCTATTTCACTTCCTGTTTCTAAAGTGCTGATTTGGGGATAAAGCTTTAAAGAGGAGGGGTCTGAGCTCATGCGGGACCCGGCAGCTACCGTCTAAACTAAATGCTGCCGTGATGAAACGCCATATCATGGATTATCAAGGATCTGAAACAGTCTGGAGCTCAAAGGCTTTCTCTCTTGCCGGTTATACCACAAGGTGAGTTCCTTTTTACTTCCTGCTTCTTCACACACATGCTCTCCAGTACAGGTTAGCTCTGAGTGTTAGCGATGCTAATGTGAACACCGACCATATTACGTCCAAAACAGTCGGGCATTGTTTCTGATAGCAACGTTTCTGATTGGGCCGTGGGTCCACATTTCAGATATTACGTCATATCGGACGCAAATCTGGATCAGCTCCGTTGTTCCCCGTTTTTAGAGATTTGGGTACGGAGGAAAAGAGAGAGGGTTTTGTTTTCTGACGCTGCGTGAGTTCCCGACACACCGGGGACACATCTTGATGTAGAAAAGACATCACAAAGTGCATTTTGCACTGAAATGCCATTCAGGTGAGTGGTGTTACAAGGAAGTACATTTTTTGGTTTGACAGTCTGGTATATTTTAACAGTTAGCAAGCACATTGCATCTGTTTCTCCAAGTAGGCTTAAAACCTATTTAGAGAATGATAGCAGTTTATTATCTGGAGATGAATAATAGTTGATACTTACTCCTGTGACTCTGAGCACACCTTCCACGGAGGAGAAGAGAAGGTAGAGGAGCCCGACAGCTACCAGCCGGTGCACTGATGTGCCCAACCTGGGTCTACACAAGGGAGGGGGACACTTAGATTATACTCACAGATTATTGACACGAGATCATAGAGTGCCGCAGTGACGCGTCCTAAAACCCGGATGTAAACTCCTTCCGGTTCCTTCGTCAAAAACGCAATGCAATTTCTCTGTAGGATTTTGGAAAATAGCTGGAAATAAGGTCTGTGGTTGAAACACATTTAAGAGACGGATCACGTTTCGTTCAGCCGGATAATCTCCACATGTCTATCCTACTTTTATAATTTTCGAAGCATAAATCTAGTCTCCAGAAGCTAAATGCTAACGTTATGCTATAAAGGAACTACAGCAGGGTCGCTGCTCCAACGTCACGCCAACTTAAGATCCATATTCAATCATACAGATTCTAAATGGTACGAGTTGAAGCATTTGTTTGAACACTTTGCAGGAGGCAGGAACTTGCTTTCAAGCAGAACAGGGCTAACAAACTTAGAGTGTTTACGCGTTCGGCGTAATGACGTACAACGGCCTCGACAACTTCTGTAGCCCTATTCAGCCACTTGGTAACAACCATCGTTTTCAGACACGTCAACTCTTCAAGAATCACCACTGCTGATGGATTTAATGTCGTAGAACAAAACGTGATCCGTCTCTTCAATTTGTCTCAACCACAGACCTTATTTCCAGATCTTTTCCTAAACCCTATGAAGAAGTTGCATTGCTTTTTGTCAAAGGAACCGGACGTGGTAAAAATGCTAACTTACTTCCGGGTTTTAGGACGCGTCACTGTGGCACTCTATTAGCAGCATGCGTTCATTAGGTTTTAAATTTAGAAAGAACCAGGGCCTCATTCCCCTGGTTCTTGGACAACAATTCTTTCCTAAAACCCCCAACATTTCACAAAGATTCTGACATTCATATTTTTTTTAATAGGGATTTGTTCTTAGGTAAGGATAGCACACTTACTCACATACTGTATGAGTGCTGAATGTTTTATGCTAAATAAAGTGTTTTCTTCAGTTCTACAGTTGTATAATATAGCATTTAAAAGACCACGACATTTATATGAGTTAGATTATATTTAAATAAAAAAGTTTGGTATTTTACAGTTAATTAAAATGGCACAAACTGTTATAACATTTGATGCATCTTTTTTATTCGAATCCACAACTGAGGCTGATGAGAAATATATAATTGAAGGTTGTTTGGCGTGCACGTCTGCAGAAGCACCTTCATTTCAGGCTCTGTGACTTTATTTTGGCATTCCTGACATTCCTGACATTCCTGTGTTTGCAAACAGCCCTCATGTCTAGTGCTGCCCTCTTATTATTGTGGTTTTGTAGGCTGTTTTCCTGCTAGTTAGGATACCCAAGCTTTTACTTTGAAATGACAATGAGATCCATCATGGTAAGAAAACAGGAAAGCACAATTCCTCAGTTTAGGAAAATGTTCCAAAATCTTATGTAGACTTTCTTTAAGCCCGCGTCACACTGTCCCGAAATTGACACCAGATGGACACACGATAAAGGAAATGTTCAAATTCGGCTCTGATCGTAGCAACATCGGGCCATTCGTGAGGGCATCTTAAGCCATCGTATGACCGCCGGTGGAGTTTCTCAGGATCCGGCAGCAACTTCGTGAGCAGTGGCAAAATCTTTGGCATGCCAAAAAATTGCCGACAGACCTTGCGAAGGTTCATTTTCGTGTTGAATTCGTGTCCATTTTGCCCTTCGTAAAGGCACTCGTGAGGGCATCTGGTCAAATCGTGTCATCTTCGTCTTTACGTCACATCTTCATCTTTACTTCGTGTCATCTTCATCTTTACTTCATGTGATCATCGGTACCATCGGGCATTTTTCGCCTCTCGAAGACAATACGAAGGAAACAAGAAGCTGCCCGATTGTCTTAGGAAGGCAACACGACTACGTGAAGCCCTCGCAATGCCGTCGTGTAGCCATCGTATTATTGTACAATTTTTGTTCTGTGAAACTGAAAAGAATATTACATCGTTTTTGTTACTTTCGTTGCAGTTGTATGTCTTAAATATAATTTAGGTTAACTTCCTGTTTTATTTAGATGCTTTTATTTTGAAGGCGAGTTTACGCTGTTGACAGGAAGTTGTAGTTGCTATGGAAACAACATGACGGAGTGTGTGGTTCGGGTGATGCATCGTGTGGCCTTCTGTAGGCATCGTACTTGCTTCGGCTTTTGCTTGGCCGTTGACCAAGTTCGGGTCGTACGAAATTCACAATTCCATATTCGTGGTGTCAATTTCGGGACAGTGTGACCCAGGCTTTACGGATCGATCTCAAGAACACATTTAGGAACAAACTTTAGAGGATATTGGTGAAGGACAATGAACTAATCTAATTGTTTAAGTACTGAGACATTAGGAAAGTCAATAGGTTAAAAGAGTGAACTTACTTGACTATGCCGTATCCCAGACTGACGATGAGCACCAGGATTCGAGCGAGAGATCTTTTGAGAGCAGAGAGCAGCTCGGCAAAAATCACTGCGCCTTGGACTGTGAAGAGAAAAATACACAAACAAAACGTTTATGATATCAGACTGAAGGGAAGAACTTAATGGACAATTGTATCATACTAAGGGAGCATTTAAAGTTCACCATCTGTTCTTCTGTTACCAGTTATTTCTAACAACAGGTAGCAGCAATAACCTAAATGACTCGTACATGGACAGTAGACATGATGCTTCTCCATTTGCTAGCAGATGTGTTTTAAAGCAGGGCTTCTCAAACTTTTTTCAGTAATGTACCCCCTTTGAAAATGTTCTCAGCCGAGTACCGCCTGACCGACCCCGAACATTTTGGGTGGAAAAAGCCTATATCAATAATTACAATATAGTGTTCCATCAGTGTGTGATGTATTAACTCCTTCATGCATGAATTACAGAACATATACATAACGATTTTTCCAAGGAGTTTTTCAATTGAAGTATATGTTTAACAAACCAATGAACAAAATGATATATTATGAAAAACTATAAAATATAATACACAAATTTGACATGTTTATACGAGGACCCCCTTGGTGGTTCTAGAAATATTTTATATACAATTGTGTTTTCTATTTCACTTATTGTACCAAGACTCTTTTTATCTCACGTACCCCCTGCAGTACCCCAATGTACCCCTAGGGGTCCGCGTACCCCCATTTGAGAATCACTGTTTTAAAGAATCCTATATATAGTATGTTTATCGTGACTGTTTGTCCCTCCTTTTCTATTCTTGGTGTGAATATGGGGATATAAGACCCTCTGCAGACCTTCTGACTTTTGTTTTCGCTGCAGACTGCCTGACACTCTGAATAAACTCCCTAAAAGACCGTCTAATTCCAAGAATCTTCATTTCAGTATAACGGAAAGGTTTCCTCACCATTTTATTATTATTTACTGGTTTGTCTCAGTACATTTCCACCACAAAACATCCACACGTACATTTCCACCACAAAACATCCACACAGAGAAGCAGATGTATCAAACAAACGCACCGTAGTCTCCTTTGTAGCGGATGCTCTGGTACTCTGAGTAAAACACGGCTTTCTCCAGCATGCCGAGGATGATGACGGCTCCGATCCAGAACTGGATCCGCAGCAGATCTCTCCAATAACAGGCGCACCAGAAGAGCCACAGAGCGCCGAACAGCACGTACACGATGCACATCAACATGAAGAACTGACAGCGGCACGAGAGAGAGGAAAGAGTTTTAAACAACAGTTCAAATCAGGGTGTGTGACTGCAGGAATCATGGTTTGTAGAATAATGGGAGAAACGGTCCTTATTCAGATATTAAACAACTGACTTAGTAAGAGGAACCGGCATAACAAATGGACTAATGAGAATTTTTATTTTTAAGCATTTGTATTTGTATAAATAACTGAATATAAAGTACATGTACAACTGTTGGTATGTGTGACATATTAATGATTGAAAACAAAAAAAGCTCAGTGTTTGTACAACATTTCAAGAGAAGAAAATCAGGCATTTTCAAGGTTCCTAAACCAAAAGGTCCCGACTCTCTAAGCCAGGGGGGTCAAACTCAAATACACAGTGGGCCAAAATAAACAAATGGGTTCTAGTGGAGGGCCGGACTGGTTCAATGTTTATTACAGAACTTATTGAAATGAACTTATTGCACATATTAAACCTGGAACTAACAAAGCTTAAATTATTGCCTATAAAAACAACATTAAATAATCAGTTGCATTCATTTCTTATGGCTCTATCTTACGCCTTCATCATCTCCCGTCTGGACTATTGCAACAGCCTCCTCTATGGTTCACCTGCAAAAATCCTCAACAAACTTCAATACATCCAGAACTCCGCCGCACGTCTACTCACCCACACCCGAATCCGTGACCACATCACCCCCCTCCTCATCAAGCTCCACTGGCTCCCCATCCCCCAGAGAATTCAGTACAAAGCCCTCCATAACCTGGCTGCCCCATCCTACCTGACTGACCTCCTCCACAGACACACTCCCTCCGCTCTGCTGCTGCCGACCTCCTGTCCCTCCCCACCCGGACCAACCTCAAGTCCTGGGGCGGCAGAGCCTTCTCCGTTGCTGCACCCACCCTCTGGAACTCACTACCCCAATCCATCAGAGATTCTTCCTCCCTCACCGCATTCAAAACATCACTCAAAACCCACCTGTTCAACACTGCATTCAACCACGGGCCTGATTTGGCCCCCGGGCCTTGAGTTTGACACATGTGCTCTAAGCCTTCTTTCACCACACCTTTTAAATGTAACTGCAAACAATAAAGCTTACAGAATCTATGTACATCCTCACAGTTTTACATCCTATTTAGCCTTTTTAATTTATGTTAAAATGTATTAAGTAAAGTGCCTGAATATTAATTCTTGACTTTGGAAACAACAGTTCTGTTTCTGAAGCTTTAAACTACAACCCTAAGTTAAGGCAGGCAATTTTATCTATATATGTCAATATCACAAATCATACATATGCCTTCTTTATCTGCTTTAAAATCCATGCAGCATGACACCCTCTCTGCTTGGACTCTGGATTAGGATTAGATAAACTCCCCAAGCTAGAAAAGACATGCAGGTTTCAAGTTAGAAATTATTACGGCAAAAAGGTCCGTTTGCTCCAGATTGCAATTCCCACAATTTCCTGTTTTCAGGTTAAGTTGGAACCACACAATTGGTGTTTAAGAAGTGTTTTTATCTACTTATCTTAAAGGTCACCTATCATGCTATTCCTAGGCAATAGCATAGGTCTCAAATATATCAAAAATATATAAAAAAACATGTCTATGAAGTGTTTTGCTCAAAATACCAAACAGATCATTCTAGCCATGCCTCATATCCCTCTATTTCACTTCCTGTTTCAAAAGTGCTGATTTGGGTATAAAGCTTTAAAGAGGAGGGGTCTGAGCTCATGCGGGACCCGGCAGCTACCGTCTAAACCAGGGGTCGGCAACCCCTGGCACGCGTGCCAGCCTTGGCACGCGGCACCGTAACCAGTGGCACGCTAGGAATAAGTGGAATAATTGTGCAAAAATATTTAAATTGTATTTCGGATCCTGAACGAGGCCGCCGCCAGAGCGAGCGCGTCTCCCCGTTCCCCGCAGCAGGAAGCCATGCACGCAGCCCCGCTCTCTTTAACTCCAGGTGACTTTCTGCCGCTTTCCTCCGTGGTGCTGATCGTTTCACCACGGAGGAAAGCACTTCACTAACTGCAGTACCCATAAGGAGCTGTACAAAGCCGCAGTTTTTGCGTGGCTGTGTCTTTAGTTGAAAGCCCAGTGGCGATCTGCTCATCTCTCATTGAAATAATATGCTACAAAGGGGCGGACTGGCCATCTGTGTGTTGAACTTTCCTGTCGGCTCCCAGACCGTAGGCGAGGAGGGCAGAAGCAACAAGCTTCAGGTTCAATACCCACTTTAGCTTCAATGACTGGAGAGAGGCGAGCTCTTCTTGGGAGGCCGTTGCATTTATTTAGCTGTTCTTCTGTTTCACAAAATACAGACCTCTGTTTCTCTGCTGCCTCGTTTCACTTCCAGAAACATACACACGCTCCCTCAGTGTCGCTCTACCATCCACACACACACACACACAAGCCACACCCCTCTCTCTCTCTTAAAGGGACAGCGATCTCATCTCACTCTGCGTGACCCTAATATCATAACATGTGTGCTCTGGAGAATCACAGAACGGACAATCGTCCTTATTATTATGCCGTTTAAACCAATTATTTAAATGTGTTTGTTAAATTCGACATCATGTAAGTTGCGCTGACAGGTCCACACACTGCTTCCCCCCGCTTCCCTTGCCCTCCTGCTGATAGCTGACGAGCGTCAAGCTCCTCAACACCCCCCCCCCCCCCCCCCCCCGTTGATAATTCTCGATCGTTGGCACGCCGATAACAATTTTTTTTTAAAATGGCACTTCATATCAAAAAGGTTGCCGACCCCTGGTCTAAACTAAATGCTGCCGTGATGAAACGCCATATCATGGATTATCAAGGATCTGAAACAGTCTGGAGCTCAAAGGCTTTCTCTCTTGCTGGTTATACCACAAGGTGAGTTCCTTTTTATTTCCTGCTTCTTCACACACATGCTCTCCAGCACAGGTTAGCTCTGAGTGTTAGCGATGCTAATGTGAACATGCACCGACCATATTACGTCCAAAACAGTCGGGCATTGTTTCTGATAGCAACGTTTCTGATTGGGCCGTGGGTCCACATTTCAGATATGACGTCATATCGGACGCAAATCTGGATCAGCTCCGTTGTTCCCCGTTTTTAGAGATTTGGGTACGGAGGAAAAGAGAGAGGGTTTTATTTTCTGACGCTGCGTGAGTTCCCCGACACACCGGGGACACATTTATGTAGAAAAGACATCACAAAGTGCATTTTGCATGATAGGTCCCCTTTAAAACCCTTCCCTTTGATTCATCATACATACCATCATCAGAGGCCAGTCTGCAGGAGAGGAGTAGTCATGTGGACCCTTCATCTCCACTTTCACTGGGGAAATACAAATAAAAAGCGTCACTTCTGATGACACTAAAATGTCCCTTCTTACATTTTCAATCATCAGACCTCAGTGTTTTATCTACTGAGCAACAATGACTTTATCCTAGAGCTTTTGGAGTGAAATGTTGTCTCACTTGTGAAGGCGAAGTTGAGCTGCTCCGCTACGTTTTCTTCGTCGTCGACTCCGCGGAAAATGGGCTGCACTTTCACTATGAACAGGTAGGGACTGTCCCCCCAGGCCTTGGCCACGGCACTGATGTCCTGCAACAACAACACATTATAGGCTATCTACTTACATGTTTTCTATGTACCCCCACTTAACCCACAAAGCAATAAATGTGTTCGCAATAAGCTCAATATTTGAAATAAATAAAGCTTCCGAGGTCATGCTTTGACATCCTAGAACAGAGGTCTCAGTGGGATATTCTTCCTTTACTGCTTTTGCATTAAATCTGGCATTAGTTTGCATTAAATGAGGGGTTACCGATTTAACGCTTTTCAATCAGCTGTTATTGTACCATGTAATTCAAATGAATGACATTTGAATCACTTTTTCGTCTGACAGGCATTGGTTTCAAATTGGTACATTTGTGTTTTCTGTAGTTTTTTTACGTTCCACATTTTGTTTAATGACTGGTTGAACCACAGCAATATTGTTTTAGAGTTTTATATGTTTAACTGCTATGCCTGTCATCTTTGCTCTATGTGTTTGTCTACTACTACTACTACTACTACTACTACTACTACTACTACAACTACTACTACTACTACTACTACTACTACTACCAGCTTCTCTGTCATCAGCAAATCACTTTGAACTAACCTGTATTAAAAGTGCTTTATAAATCCTGACATATATAACTTACATTTAAAGACATTTGAATGATCAATAACAACAACATGTCTTACCGGTTTGTCGGGCCAAATGAGGCTCTGATTGGACGGGTCACTCTAAACAGAACAGAGCATATAGTGAGCTGTAATTCGTGGAGCTTTGCGGTGTAAAATAAAACCAGTCTTACATTCAGATAAAATATATTGTGCTTAATATTGTTCAATGCACTTGTGTGGGCACTGTGACTCACCTTGGGGCTGGTGAGGGGCTGATATGGGTTGAAGTCGGGGTAATGCACCTGGGTGAGAGGATAGAGAAATATGATTACATTAATGATTGTTTTTCAAATGTTCGCACAACTATATTGCAGAATCTCCACTTCTGTCCAAGGAAATGCATTTTAGAACAAAGTCAATGACCTTCCACACAAACAAAGTCAAACAGAGGTCAAGGGACTGTCTCTTAACTACAGTTTCACTTTACTTAAACAACACCCACTCCACCATCAGCAACTTAAAGTGAATTTCAAAATGAAAGCTCATAATATTGAAGGTTTAAAGGGGACCTATTATGCAAAATCCACTTCTTCACGTCTCTTCTACATCAACATGTGTCCCCTCTTCTTCATGTCTCTTCTACATCAACATGTGTCCCCTCTTCTTCATGTCTCTTCTACATCAACATGTGTCCCCTCTTCTTCACGTCTCTTCTACATCAACATGTGTCCCCTCTTCTTCATGTCTTTTCTACATCAACATGTGTCCCCTCTTCTTCATGTCTCTTCTACATCAACATGTGTCCCCTCTTCTTCATGTCTCTTCTACATCAACATGTGTCCCCTCTTCTTCATGTCTCTTCTACATCAACATGTGTCCCCTCTTCTTCATGTCTCTTCTACATCAACATGTGTCCCCTCTTCTTCATGTCTCTTCTACATCAACATGTGTCCCCTCTTCTTCATGTCTCTTCTACATCAACATGTGTCCCCTCTTCTCCATGTCTCTTCTACATCAACATGTGTCCCCTCTTCTCCATGTCTCTTCTACATCAACATGTGTCCCCTCTTCTTCATGTCTCTTCTACATCAACATGTGTCCCCTCTTCTTCATGTCTCTTCTACATCAACATGTGTCCCCTCTTCTTCACGTCTCTTCTACATCAACATGTGTCCCCTCTTCTTCATGTCTTTTCTACATCAACATGTGTCCCCTCTTCTTCATGTCTCTTCTACATCAACATGTGTCCCCTCTTCTTCATGTCTCTTCTACATCAACATGTGTCCCCTCTTCTTCATGTCTCTTCTACATCAACATGTGTCCCCTCTTCTTCACGTCTCTTCTACATCAACATGTGTCCCCTCTTCTTCATGTCTTTTCTACATCAACATGTGTCCCCTCTTCTTCATGTCTCTTCTACATCAACATGTGTCCCCTCTTCTTCATGTCTCTTCTACATCAACATGTGTCCCCTCTTCTTCACGTCTCTTCTACATCAACATGTGTCCCCTCTTCTTCATGTCTCTTCTACATCAACATGTGTCCCCTCTTCTTCATGTCTCTTCTACATCAACATGTGTCCCCTCTTCTTCATGTCTCTTCTACATCAACATGTGTCCCCTCTTCTCCATGTCTCTTCTACATCAACATGTGTCCCCTCTTCTCCATGTCTCTTCTACATCAACATGTGTCCCTCTTCTTCATGTCTCTTCTACATCAACATGTGTCCCCTCTTCTTCATGTCTCTTCTACATCAACATGTGTCCCCTCTTCTCCATGTCTCTTCTACATCAACATGTGTCCCCTCTTCTTCATGTCTCTTCTACATCAACATGTGTCCCCTCTTCTTCATGTCTCTTCTACATCAACATGTGTCCCCTCTTCTTCATGTCTCTTCTACATCAACATGTGTCCCCTCTTCTCCATGTCTCTTCTACATCAACATGTGTCCCCTCTTCTCCATGTCTCTTCTACATCAACATGTGTCCCCTCTTCTTCATGTCTCTTCTACATCAACATGTGTCCCCTCTTCTTCATGTCTCTTCTACATCAACATGTGTCCCCTCTTCTCCATGTCTCTTCTACATCAACATGTGTCCCCTCTTCTTCATGTCTCTTCTACATCAACATGTGTCCCCTCTTCTCCATGTCTCTTCTACATCAACATGTGTCCCCTCTTCTTCATGTCTCTTCTACATCAACATGTGTCCCCTCTTCTCCATGTCTCTTCTACATCAACATGTGTCCCCTCTTCTTCATGTCTCTTCTACATCAACATGTGTCCCCTCTTCTCCATGTCTCTTCTACATCAACATGTGTCCCCTCTTCTTCATGTCTCTTCTTCATCAACATGTGTCCTCTCTTCTTCATGTCTCTCCTACATCAACATGTGTCCCCTCTTCTCCATGTCTCTTCTACATCAACATGTGTCCCCTCTGTGGAAAGAGACTCTGAAAGTTTCAGGAACAAAGATTTTCTCTCTTTTTGATCCATTTCTATAAAAACCTGTCTGAAAATGAGCTGATCAGATTTTGGCCACTTGATGATGTCATAACGATGTTTTGTCTTGAGTAACCATTAGCCAATCAGCAACCAAGGTAACCCCCCCCCCCCCCTTATCACCTGAATCTCCTCCTAGAGCACCATTGAGTTCTTTGTAACCAAATGTGTCTCAGAGGGGCGTGGGGAGGGGCTCCTTATTTTCATCTAAAGTAACAGACAGAGAATCAGCACTTTGGAAACAGGGCTGAAACAGAGGGGATTATGGGTAATGCTGCAATGATCTGTTTGGGGTTTCAGCCAATCAGAGACAGGTTCTGTATATATCTGAGACCTATAATATATTGATGAAGAACAGTATGATAGGGACCTTTAAGGCTTTTCTTTTAAAGGTTACAATAAAATGCACGTAGCAAAATAATTGAAATACTTTGATACGCGCCATTGAATAACCTCCGCACTGATAAACGGGGAGGGCAGACTTCCTGTGAGCACATACTGATGATTCCGTTTGCAAAGTGAGACTTCGGCCCATTCCCAAACCGACCCCTACACCCTACCCCTACACCCTACACCCTACCCCTACACCCTACCCCTCTGTTTGCACATTCACGCGGAGGGTCCGCCATATTGAGGGCTGTTCCAAAGCAACGAGTGTGGAGGGGGAGTGGGCTATCAAGCCCTCAAACAGCGAGTCTGCAGCGGTGCTGACTTGAGACCGGTCTCTACCTGACCGGAGTCACGCTGTGTGTGTCCGTCAGGAAACAAGCTGTTTACAAGTAGTTCCAGCAAACATCCACTGATAAACTGCGATGTTAACAACCTCATGATGACCTCATATGTTTAAACTTAGGATCAAACCTGGGTTTAGTCTAGAAAAAGGTAAATGTGTGCATTTTATTATAAAGTTGTGTTTATTTACAGACCGTTGCAAAAGCTAAGAAGCTTATAAACATCAGGTTTAAAACTAAAAGAGCTTTGAAACACAATGAAAGATGTTTGGAGTTTTATTTGAGTTATTCATTTAAACTTTTTGTCTAAGAGATGCTGATTTAAAACCGTTACATACAATTACGGCACTTCCTGTTTTTGCCGGAGAGAGGGGAGAGAGGGGAGAGAGGAGAGAGAGGAGAGAGAGGGGAGAGAGGAGAGAGAGGAGAGAGAGGGGAGAGAGGGGAGAGAGAGGGGGAGAGAGAGGAGAGAGAGGGGAGAGAGGAGAGAGAGGGAGAGAGGAGAGGCCGTCCCAAAGCTTGCTGCTGTATTTACTCCCTCCATCTGACAGGAGGGAGCCTCGTTGAGCTGCGAGTGTGGCTACAGACGGAGTTCTCTCCATCACGGAGGGGTAGGGTCGAGGGAGTGGTTTGGGATTGGGCCTTAAAGTGTGTTGTGGTCCCAAACCTTTGGTAGGAAGAGGGAGGAGCAGTTGTCAAAGTACATGTAGCCGTGGCTGTAGAAGCCGCTCCAGTCCTCCTTCAACATGTGATCCATGTCGAACATGTTCATCGCCTTGTTGTCCTGCAGGAAGGAGAGCACAGAGAAATCAAATGTGTGGAGTAATAAAACAGCAAGCACAATTCTGTAAATATAGTTTTAAGTTCTTTTTTTTTATTTGCTTCAATGGTTAGAACAATCATAGAGAAGTCAGACTGGTACTCCGAATACTTCGAATTGAACCCAGTATACTCCTTCACCAGTGAGAACTCATAAAAACTGAGAGAACTAGATCGATTGTTTCATCTCTATTGAAGAAGACCCTTTATTATTATTTATTTATAGAATACACACATGCACACGACCCATACACATGAGGTCTGAATATATACATACAGTGGGGCAAAAAAGTATTTGGTCAGCCACCAATTGTGCAAGTTCTCCCACTTAAAAAGATGAGAGAGGCCTGTAATTTTCATCCTAGGTACACTTCAACTCCGAGAGACAGAATGGGGGGAAAGAATCCAGGAAATCACATTGTAGGATTTTTAATGAATTAATTGGTAAATTCCTCTGTAAAATAAGTATTTGGTCACCTACAAACAAACAAGATTTCTGGCTCTCACAGACCTGTAACTTCTTCTTTAAGAGCCTCCTCTGTCCTCCACTCGTTAACTGTATTAATGGCACCTGTTTGAACTCGTTATCAGTATAAAAGACACCTGTCCACAACCTCAAACAGTCACACTCCAAACTCCACTATGGCCAAGACCAAAGAGCTGTCAAAGGACACCACAAACAAAATTGTAGACCTGCACCAGGCTGGGAAGACTGAATCTGCAATAGGTAAGCAGCTTGGTGTGAAGAAATCAACTGGGAGCAATTATTAGAAAATGGAAGACATACAAGCAGGCTTGGATTTTCGTCATTTTAGGGGCATTTGGCCTTTGGTGTTACACATTTGTTCAGGGCGGAAAGGCCACATGCCAGGGCACAAAGGCCATTGAGGGAAAAAATTAGGATTTGGAGCTTAAAAATAAATCACTTTTTTTATATCAATAATCGTATCATCATATAGGCCTATGCCTCCTTAGTATTAACGTATCTAAAATGAAATACTTTACTTTGAATAATTAGTGTTTGGTATGTTTTCCATCTACTACTTCTCCCATTCACAAATCTGAAATGAAATCAAAAAATCAAAAATTCTATTAATATGTAACAAATATATTCCATTTCAGAAGAAACAGCCTTCAAGGGTCAAAGTCTGCACATACATCATTCAGCAGTGCACAGTGAAGCTCCAACATCCAACTGTATGAACAAGCAGTACTTTGAAATGCAAAAGTGTGTGTGTGTGTGTGTGTGTGTGCATGCATGTGTGTGTCTCTTTAATCAACTCCTCACAGCTCCTCATATCTGTTCAGAAACTGGACAAAAGTTGAAGATGTACAAACCACAGACTGTCTGTGTCATGGAGAATACAGTCGCTGCTTTAATTCTGTCTTTAGGACGTTGTTGTGAGTGTGGACGGGGCAGCTACAACGTTAGTTTAGCCTGATCGATCCAATCTCCATTCACAAAACACGCATTTTAAAAGGTTTTTCGCCTGCCGTCTTGTCTGCACACTTGTCAAAGCATTAAAGCATGGTTTTTACTAACCGGTATCAGTATTTAGTTACTTCGGCATCATTTTGAAACGTGTATTACAATGAAATCACGGTAACATAGGTTAATTTGGTCGTGGTTGGTTTCCACCACAGTATTTACATGGATATAAGCCCCGCCCCCGCTCCAGCGCGTCCTGTTTGAATGACAGGAGTAAACACAGCCGCGGTGAAACTCCAGCGGTTAGAGCAATGCGAGTATTCGCATGGCGTCCGTTGTGAACGCAGCATAATGCAGTTCAGAAACCTGTTCGGACGCTTTTAAAGCAACTTTTAACAGTGCGAGGGGCCCAAAGGCCATGGTGGCCGTAGGACGTACAATTATTTGTGGGGCATAACGGCCAGACCGAGGGGCTATGACGGCCAAATCCCACCCTGCATACAAGACCACTGATAATCTCCCTCGATCCGGGGCTCCACGCAAGATCTCACCCCGTGGGGTCAAAATGATCACAAGAAGGTGAGCAAAAATTATCCCAAACACACCGCCCGGGCAACGAAGGAGTGGCTTCGTAAGAAGCATTTCAAGGTCCTGGAGTGGCCTAGCCAGTCTCCAGATCTCAACCCCATAGAAAATCTTTGGAGGGAGTTGAAAGTCCGTGTTGCCCAGCGACAGCCCCAACACATCACTGCTCTAGAGGAGATCTGCATGGAGGAATGGGCCAAAATACCAGCAACAGTGAAAACCTTGTGAAGACTTACAGAAAACGTTTGACCTCTGTCATTGCCAACAAAGGGTATATAACAAAGTATTGAGATGAACTTTTGTTATTGACCAAATACTTATTTTCCACCATCATTTGAAAATAAATTCTTTAAAAATCCTACAATGTGATTTCCTGGATTCTTTCCCCCCATTCTGTCTCATCGTTGAGGTATACCTAGGATGAAAATTACAGGCCTCTCATCTTTTTAAGTGGGAGAACTTGCACAATTGGTGGCTGACTAAATACTTTTTTGCCCCACTGTACATAAACACAGAAGCACTTTTGTATTATGGAAACTGCTGCCATGAATATATATTTTTTGTCTTGCAAAAAATATACAAAACCACTTATCTATCTCCCTTATCTTCAGTACCTGTGTTTGTTACATCCATGACAAAACAAACCGACTTTAAGTAATACTCACCGGCGTGTTGAAGACCTCGTTGTAGCAGACAGAGGAGCGCAGGTACCAGCTGATGTTGAAGGCCAGGTTTTTATCACATGACGCCGTATCACCATGGACTGAAGAGAGAGGACAGAGAGTAACTCACAGTGTGGAGAACGGGGTTATAAGACAGTGTAATAAAGCCATATATCACACCAGCTGTTCCAGATCATTTAGGAGAGACCTTGTGTGGTAAAATCTACTTTTTATGTCCAGACTTTCACCTAGCGTCCCACATTGAGCTCTATTTCAAAAGGGGACTTTGGCTATTTCCCTACGTCATGTTGCATCCTGGTCTATTTTATGCTACAGTGGGAGTAGAAATAATATCTCTCCCTCATTGTGGATTTCTCAATGATGTCTGGGGAAAGCAGCTCTGAGGGTTCTGACTCCTACTATCAAAAAGGGCTGTATCGAAAACATTATTTAATTACATTTCAAGTTTTAATTGAGGTTTCTGAATAACGCTTTAAATGTCTGTTATATTTTATGACTTCATCACCGTTTAAAAAATAAATCCTAAGGCTAAAACCTTAATTTTGAAATGTTTACTCAGCTAAACTGAGTTACGAGAATCTATTTTTGAAATGTTTTATTGGTTAAACATTGTAGTAAATACTGATGTTGTTCACAGTAATAAATGATTACTTATTGGTTGATTGGTTATTGGCCAACTGTATAGATACAGGATTTCATTGTATAGGCCATCATAAATCCAACCTGACAGTTACGGCCTGTCCACACGGCAGCGTGTGTTGAAGCTTCAACGCAGCTTCCCATTCACTTAATGGGTGACGTCACGCTTTGCCGAACTGCATTGTGGATCCGTCGCGTCGCTTTGCCTCGGTAGCTCGCTTCGAAAGTTGAGAAAAGTTTGACATCTCAAAGAATTTTACAAGTTTCTTTGCACTTTAATGTCTGAATGACCACTTGTGTTTTCATTTTTCTATTTCTTTTTTTATTCTTCTTTCTGTTCAAATGCCCTGTTTATTTTTTGGAATGTATATGTTGAACATTGATGTCTATATGCCTTATTCTGTATTTGATATAATTGTTTCAATTAAAAAAAAAAATAATTCAACTTTTCAAGCTTCGACGGATGCGTCAGCCAATCAAATCATATGCCAGTACAAGCTCTAGCCAATCAAACTGCATGCTTGTGTGTCCGGGGTTATACTTCACTCGCGTTTATGTCCAAATCCATCAGATCTAGCTAGTTGTAGCTAACGATATGCCTGCTGCCCCTCCCTACACGCAGATCACGCAGACTCAAACCTCATCTTATGCCCAGATTCCAGCTGAGAGGGTCTCCTCTACAGCTGGCCTGATTGTGACCCGCCTCTCCCCTGAGTAGACATGCTCATATTCTGAAACAAGAATGAGTATTGAATAGCTGCATTCTGTGCATAGGCCCTGTTATAGGTTGTTGATCCCTGTTGTCACGGGTTACGTTACCCTAACCCGTCATGTTGTTCGTGTCTGATCCCTCTTTCATTTAAAAACCAAGTTATGTCTTAAGCATGAAAGCTGTAGGCCTATAGCTGTCAACTGTGATCACCAGTTCAATACATTTGACACATTCAACTTGGTTTCTATACTTATTTGAACATGTATTTATTTTTCCAAATAAAAAAAATAATGTGTTTTTTTTATAGGATATGTACACTTCGGTTAATCGTTTTTTTTGTGGTCGAATATTGGAATATACATTTGCTTTCAAATTCCCATCCCTACTAAATACTCACACTTCATGAAAATGGTGGTGTTGGCGTACAGCGTCTTTCGAAACACTGCATCCTGTGTCTGAAAGCAAACACACAGCAGTCAGGTGACATGGAGCCACTTCAGGTCAAACAACACGCCGTCAGGGACCGGATGCAGGAGGAGAGACATATCACACCGACTGAATAATACTCTGTGTTATAGTGTGAGGGAAGGATGCACACTTTAACTGAGGAAAGTAATAATAGGGCTGCACACTTTGAGGAAAATATGCGGAAAAGTTTGTTATATATCACACTAATCACTTGCAATAAGAACAACATTTAAGTTGACTTATTAGTTCTGTTATAAAAATAGTGCAGTCAGACACAGAGTAAAATACAATAGTGCAGGTTATGTTGCAAGACCAATGTGCAAGTAATGCAAATGTAGTAAACTATATACATGTCAGAAATAAATAAATACAATAAGCTAAATGTTGCAGAGAATGTTTTAGGTGACCAAGTAAAAGCAGGATTTAGTATTACATAGTAATCACATTATTATTATTTTGTTTATTGAATATTTTGTAACTTGCACAATAACTTGATGATTAAAGTCTTATCTTATCTTATATTATCTTAACAGCTGCTGATTAAGATTTAGCACGACATGCTAACAGTTGCTAATGTACAGTTAGCACGACAGGCGAACAGCTGCTAATGTAGACTTAGCATGACATGCTAACAGCTGCTAATGTAGATTTAGCACGACTTGCGAAACATCTGCCAATGTAGAGTTAGCACGACATGCTAACAGCTGCTAATGCAAAGTTAGCACGACATGCTAACAGCTGCTATTGCACAGTTAGCACGCCAGTCGTTTAGGTAATAACGGTTGACATTTAGATGCTAAAGGGTGTAACACTCACCGAGTTGATCTCCACGTTCCACACGGAGACCTCCGCCGCTGAACCGAGGCGGAAAACTAATGCAAAAAGCAGAAAACATGATAACTGATGCGTCTGTGCATCTGGCATCTTCATCTGTGTGGAGCATCAATAACAGGCTCGTATCCGCCTCCAAATCCGGGGTGTAGTTCACAGAGTCACCGCGAGATGGCGCCAGAACACTCGGAAAGAGTAAGGCAATTCAAAGTGCTTTACAAAAACGAAAGACATTAAGACCAATAAGAAACATATTATAAAATGGCATTTAAAAACACTAATTTAAAAGCAAAGATAATAACAAATGAACATGAATTAAAGTGTGAGATACACACATCTGAAATGTTTAGCTCTGACTCTCAATCATTGCTAACTTTTTAGCAGAAATAGTTTTCTTTTACCTCACTTTCCTTCTACTTTCTTTTTGTACTCATCCTTTAGTTATTTCAAGTGTTTGATGCTAAACAAACCCCCCTTTGGAGAATTCTAATCTGACCCCATGGTAGGCCTACCTTTAAGTTTGAATAACTGACAACTTTAATTTTATTTATAGAAGAATTTGGCAAATACATCAGGTTTTAGAACACGTAGAAGTATTTAAGTATGATTAGGACAATGTACTTAAAGTGTTAAGAGTCAAAGTAATCGCAAAAAGAAAACACTTATTTATTGATTGATGCATTAATGTGTTCATCCCCTCGAAACATTTGGTAAAATGTATATTATTATTTACTAATGAGTAGCGTAGAAGCTGATTTCTATTTTGCATTCATAACCCATAAATCAGCAAAGTATACTAAAGCTTTAAATTATGTAGTGAAGTAAAAAATCTAAGTAGTATGAATAGGAGAAGAAAATGTATTTAAGTTTTAATTTGGAAATTCAAACCGGACGTACCAATCCATTTCCTCTATGATGATCGCTGCTGCCACGATTTCACCCCCTGTCAAAGTCGAGGGGAGTTCATGCAGAAGTTCAGGCAGAATAATAATGTAGTTATTGCTCAAATCAGAAGATTAACCCGAGTGTGAACAGCTGTTTCTTCTTTCTGCTGCTCCACATGGCGGAAGTGAGCCAACCCATTGTTAGGTAAACAACTCTCTCTGCAGGTTACTTTCATTTCGGTCCTTTGACTTTCTCACATGCACCCAGTGCCTTTATATAAGCAGTCTATGCTTACAACAAAGCAATACGCTTAGCAAGGAGACACCATTTCTCTAAAATTATCACGGGAAATGGGAGAAATGCTAAGGTGTTATTACAAAGCCCCTCCCCACCACAGTCTTCCAATGACAAGTGTGAAGAACTTGCAGTATTTTCCACAACCATAATAACGTCAACCAGAACGAGTAGACGTTAATGGTGTAAACACAGATGATCCCATTAGACCAGCTGATGTTTCACATGCATCTCACTGGGAGATCTCTGCAGGACTGTTACTGAGTGTAACTTCTCCACTTCATGCGTTGAACAGGTGTTGTGTCAAATGATGCACCCCCGTCGTGAAATGCACCCCTTGACACGGGAACTCGCATTTTAACGTATAGTCCGCTATTCTATGTTGTCTTTTTGATGGTTGGGTCATTCCTCACTTATTTTTCAGTTCATTTCTTATTTAATATATTTTTTTATTTAATTGTGACGTCCTGTCTGTATACTTGTACTTGTGCTTTACAATGTATTTTTTATTTTTACATGAAGTGCTTGAGGGTGGGATTAATAGAAGCATCTTTTTTGGGGGGGTGATTTTTTACGGCAGGCCAGGGGGTGCATTTCACGACGGGGTACCTACAGCATTCTTTAAGAGGGTTGTTGTGGCAAATCAACCCGCACAACCGGAAATAATGAAACAGAGGAATCAATAAAACACAGACATAGATGATATGATCCAGTGTAAATAACCACATAAACACAAATATGCATATTAAGTTGTATGTTTATGAACTGTGTGGAGGCGTGCGGCACAGTGGATAGAGCCTTGGTGTTGGGATCAGGGGGTCACAGGTTCAAACCCCGATGCATGTCGTTGTGTCCCTGAGATACTTCACCCCAAATTGCTCCTGTGGGGATTGCCCACAGTGTTGAGTATGTAAATCGCTTTGGATGAAAGCGTCTAACAAGTGACATGTAATGTAATGAACTCCAGTAGACAGTAACCCATACATTTAATTACAACATACATGTTTTTATATTTATATTATATATTATAGAAAATAAGGTTTGTGATATTGTCTTTTTGTTCTGCTTGTTCCTCAGTGTTATCCCTGATGATGAAGGGAAAGAAAAGTTCAAGAAGAGTGGCGATGTTGCTTTCTACAGGTATTTTTGGCATTTCATATCTATTCTACAGAGCCGGGGAAATAATTCAGATGCAATACAACAGTGTAAATGTAAATGGCCCATTTGATAATAATATAAGATGCATTAAACTGTTGGATTATAAGTATTAAAGGTCACCTATCATGCTATGTTTAGGCAATAGCATAGGTCTCAGATATATAAAAATATATAAAAAAACATGTCTATGAAGTGTTTTGCTCAAAATACCAAACAGATCATTCTAGCCATGCCTCATATCCCTCCATTTCACTTCCTGTTTCAAAAGTGCTGATTTGGGTAGAAAGCTTTAAAAAATATAAGAGGAGGGGTCTGAGCTCATGCGGGACCCGGCAGCTACTGTCTAAACTAAATGCTGCCGTGATGAAACGCCATATCATGGATTATCAAGGATTCTCTCTGAAACAGTCTGGAGCTCAAAGGCTTTCTCTCTTGCCGGTTATACCACAAGGTGAGTTCCTTTTTACTTCCTGCTTCTTCACACACATGCTCTCCAGTACAGGTTAGCTCTGAGAGTTAGCGATGCTAATGTAAACACCGACCATATTACGTCCAAAACAGTCGGGCATTGTTTCTGATAGCAACGTTTCTGATTGGGCCGTGGGTCCACATTTCAGATATTACGTCATATCGGACGCAAATCTGGATCAGCTCCGTTGTAGCCCTGTTTTTAGAGATTTGGGTACGGAGGAAAAGAGAGAGGGTTTTATTTTCTGATGCTGCGTGAGTTCCCAGACACACCGGGGACACATTGATGTATAGAAGACCACAAAGTGCATTTTGCCTGATAGGTCCCCTTTAAAACAATATTGTTGCAGTTGCTAAAGGTGCTCATTTCAATTACCGACACATCTGTGATTTAGCTCATGCATTTTCACCCTGGGGTTAAAATATACTTTGTTAATTTCCACTTCTGCCATTTTATATAAGTTGTATTTCCAAATGACTTCGACAACAGTTAAGTGTATTCTGCAGAACTTCGAGCCTCCTCAATACCCTGTTTGGCAGTTTTAGTGTCACATTTTGGATGCATTGTGATTTAATTTCTTATTTTCACTTTCTAGGCGCCAGATGGAGGGCCCCAACCTGCAGCATCGAGCTCTGTTGGACACCTTGGTGCTGACGGAGAGGGGGGCTCGCTTCGAACTGTTGGAACCGGACACACAGGTCTGAACACAACCATGATGATACTTCTCTTTATTTATCTTTGATACTATTTGAAAATTGTCATATTAGAAAAATAACAGGTAACAGGTCTTTTTATGCTGTGTTAGTGCACATCAGAGGTTCTAAATGTGATGCTAATCATAGAGTGTTATAACAACTAAACTGCCCTTTTAAATTCTGAATAAAATACTTTCTTTGTCCTTTTCACAGACCAAACTGCTTCTTTCTGTGTCACCGTGCAAACATGACACTGTGAGGATACTAATCGATGAGATGGAGCCCATTAAAGCCCGCTACAGAGTTCCAGATGTGATTACAGGGGAGCTGCAGTGTGAACAGTAAGATCTGAGTCACGCCTCCATTATCATATCCAGCTACACATGCAATATTATCTAAAAGTCCTCTCCACTTCTTCTTTGCCATTAAAGGGGCCCTATTACGTTTTTGGGGTTTGCTATTGGAATCCTTTGTTCTTTAAAGTAGAGACACTACATACTGATATACACCTGAACATCAGCAGGAGAGGACTCTTTAAAGTAGAGACACTACATACTGATATACACCTGAACATCAGCAGGAGAGAACTCTTTAAAGTAGAGACACTACATACTGATATACACTTGAACATCAGCAGGAGAGGACTCTTTAAAGTAGAGACACTACATACTGATATACACCTGAACATCAGCAGGAGAGGACTCTTTAAAGTAGAGACACTACATACTGATATACACCTGAACATCAGCAGGAGAGGACTCTTTAAAGTAGAGACACTACATACTGATATACACCTGAACATCAGCAGGAGAGGACTCTTTAAAGTAGAGACACTACATACTGATATACACCTGAACATCAGCAGGAGAGAACTCTTTAAAGTAGAGACACTACATACTGATATACACTTGAACATCAGCAGGAGAGGACTCTTTAAAGTAGAGACACTACATACTGATATACACCTGAACATCAGCAGGAGAGGACTCTTTAAATTAGAGACACTACATACTGATATACACCTGAACATCAGCAGGAGAGGACTCTTTAAAGTAGAGACACTACATACTGATATACACCTGAACATCAGCAGGAGAGGACTCTTTAAAGTAGAGACACTACATACTGATATACACCTGAACATCAGCAGGAGAGGACTCTTTAAAGTAGAGACATTACATACTGATATACACCTGAACATCAGCAGGAGAGGACTCTTTAAAGTAGAGACACTACATACTGATATACACCTGCACATCAGCAGGAGAGGACTCTTTAAAGTAGAGACACTACATACTGATATACACCTGAACATCAGCAGGAGAGGACTCTTTAAAGTAGAGACACTACATACTGATATACACCTGAACATCAGCAGGAGAGGACTCTTTAAAGTAGAGACACTACATACTGATATACACCTGAACATCAGCAGGAGAGGACTCTTTAAAGTAGTGACACTACATACTGATATACACCTGAACATCAGCAGGAGAGGACTCTTTAAAGTAGAGACACTACATACTGATATACACCTGAACATCAGCAGGAGAGGACTCTTTAAAGTAGAGACACTACATACTGATATACACCTGAACATCAGCAGGAGAGGACTCTTTAAAGTAGAGACACTACATACTGATATACACCTGAACATCAGCAGGAGAGGACTCTTTAAAGTAGAGACACTACATACTGATATACACCTGAACATCAGCAGGAGAGGACTCTTTAAAGTAGAGACACTACATACTGATATACACCTGAACATCAGCAGGAGAGGACTCTTTAAAGTAGAGACACTACATACTGATATACACCTGAACATCAGCAGGAGAGGACTCTTTAAAGTAGAGACACTACATACTTTAAATGTCAAAATAATACTGCACAGTATATTCAAACATATAACATGCCAACAATAAATGGCTCCTACAGGACAGTTTCCATCTCCACATGGCTGCAGTATTCTTTGTTTCTCCCTTCCTCTTGCAGGTTGAGAGTGGAGAGGCGGTCGAAGCTGTGTGTCTCTCTCTCCTGGTCTTCAGGGCGTCACCAGATCTGTGTATGGCATTTCCCTTTCCGTCTGGAGATCCTGTGTGAGGACAAAGTGATGGTTACGTTCAACTCCAGGAGCAAACTGTGGTTCGAGACGCTGCAGGATCCAACAAGGAGAGGGTGTGAGGGAAGGTAGTGTACTGGAAACTGGAAGATATACCCAAACGTATTTATCGCTGCATTATTTTATCCATACATTTCTTTATAAATGTCTTCTTTATCAGTCAAATGGGACACATTTAAGCACATTTACAGGTGAATTAAATTAGATTTGTGTCTTTTTCCTCAGAGCCTCTTCTCATGGCAGTGAGGTAATACCATACTAACAGTTTAAACCACATGTGTCAAACTCAAGGCCCGGGGGCCAAATCAGGCCCTTGGTGGATTTAATTTCGGCCCGCAGGATAATTTCTAATTGCTATTAGATCTGGCCCTCCGGTATATTGCACGCACACCTTCACTCCATCCTGAGGGTCTCCTCCGCTTAGAGCCTGAGCCCAAACATTGATGACCTTGCACCCAAGATGAGATGCCAAGTATCTGAGCTAGCATCACAGAGCAGCACACTGAGTTCAAAGGATGCTTCCTTCTGCACTTTCTCTCACGACAACAGGGCAGGTTTGGTTTCTCTTTGAGGGGAATAGTTTTGTAGAAGCTGTTGTTGGCCTGTGGGAAAATGTACTCATAAGAAATGACTCTGGAGAAGCTGCAGATAGAGCCGTAAGAAATTAATGCAGCTGATTATTTAATGTTTAATGTTGTTTTTAGAGGCAATAATTTAAGCTTTGTTAGTTCCAGGTTTAATATGTGCAATAAGTTCATTTAAATAAGTTCTGCAAGAAACATTGAACCCTCGACTTGTACCCATTTTTTAATTTTGGCCCACTGTGTGTTTGAGTTTGACACATGTGATTTAAACTATAGTGTAATATAACTTCTACTTCAAGTCTTTAACGGACTTTAAATGCATTTATTTATCTGCTTTCTTCCTCTGACAGTCACAAGAGGACACATTATGGAAAGAGACGTTCAGACAGTTTGTGGATGTCAAAGCTAATGGTTTGTTTCTGCTATTTAATTGCTATTTTATAAGATAGACTTGTCAGATATTCAACATTAAAGGTGTCATTATTTTATTGTCACTCAGGATATAAATAGAATTGTGTGACAGGATTATGCTGGGAGGCTCCAGTAAAGACAAACAATAATTACAATGTTTAAAAAGACGTACTAAATTTGCTTTAAACAATGTACAAATACATAAAACATGGCAAGAAATTATAAATAAATAAACAATAGCATATTCCCTTAATGCATTAAACCAGTGTTTCTCAAACTTTTTCATACCAAGGACACTTAACCAATAAAAAATCACTCGCGGACCACCTAACTCCACAAATATCAAAAAACACATCGTTTTTCTAGAACAGATTACAAATCGCCTGAATATGGTACAAACAAGTGGCAACATGTGTGATGAAGGTGTTGCGCTGGGCTATGTCATGCAATCAAAAGTGAAACTTAATCTCGCTCCATTGCGGAGATATTCCCGCGAGAGTGCGGAAAACTGAAATGTATTTATTTATTTCAAATGTGAAATTTTACAAATATACTCACGGACCACTAGGGGGCGCTCACGGACCACACTTTGAGAAGCACTGCATTAAACTGTAGAGGAATATTGTTTTATTTCTCCGATATATGTTTCTGTTAAAATAAATCGTTTTTAAACAGATTGGATTCAATTCAACCCTATTGTCATTTAGGCGCTAAATACATATTCAAACTGTATAGTAACCACATTTATGTAGCATCTTTCTTAACAAATGTATAGACATCATTTAATACACAAACAGCAATTCAGGGTAAACACACCATATGTTAGAGGCTGAAAACAGCACGTTTCTAACAGTTTTGCTTAAAAATGTGGTTTATGATTCATTCAATAATGATACAAATAGCCGTTTGATGTATTGTTAGAGCTCTACAACACATATTAAATCTACTCTAGAAAGCTGACGCATAAAGTTGTAACGTGTGTTTTCTACTTTAAAATACATTTTTGAGCATTATCGATATCAGATTTTCTCGACTGCTGCAAAACCCCATGACCATCTGGAGGGGCATGAATCAGATGAAAGTGCTTCTGTTCCTCTGCAGGTCCGAGCAGCGTTGGTTCTGACCTCTCCCTGCACGGCTTCTCTCACGTGTTCGGGCTGCCGGAGCACGCCGACGGCCTCCAGCTCAGAGACACCAGGTGAGTATAAAGAAAAAGATCTGTGATTATGGTGCAACCTGTGTTCGGGAAATATGTTCCGAGGCCCATTCTTTATATATAATTCATGTTTTATTTATTTAAACTGGGATTTTAAATGTTTTTCTTATTTTTTTAGGTTTTTTTATTGGGTGTCATTTTAGAATGAATACAAAAATATATATATTCAATTAAACATTTATTTTTTAAATATATAGACATAAGAAGTTAAAGGTGGGGTAGGTAAGTTTGAGAAACCGGCTCGAGATACACTTGTTGTTATATTCCATGGAATGCTCTTAACATCCCGATAGCAATGAATATCTGAAGTGCTTTGACAACAAATCCATAAAAAAATGTCATCTGTGGAAGCCGTGGCGCTGTAAAAAGCACGACCAATCATCTGAGCCGGCTAAAGTAACTGGATGGCCTACCTGCCTGTCAGCCTTCCATCTGTGCACAAACTGATCTCGTGCCCTCATTGGTCATGTGCGCGTTCGTGTGTGTTGGAGGAGGGGCTCTGTGAGGAAGTCTGAAGGAAGGGGCAGATTTTCACCGGTTGTGTATTTTCAAATTCTAGCGCACTCGAGCTGGTTTCTCCATTCTTACCTACCCCACCTTTAAGCTAAGAATGTACCTGTTTATCAGTTTGTACTGCCCTCACTGAGCACATGCCTGTGACCTTGAGCTCCAAATAAACCATCAGCTTCAGTCTCAGGATCCATGTGTCTGTGATCCTCTCCAGAATGGAAGGAGTCATCACATACAGAGCATCAGCTAGTTCCTGAGCAGTGTCCTTCACATGCTGATATCCAAGAGAGGGAGTTACACAGTCACAAGATGGAGGAATAGAAAGCAGTATTCAATGTTTACTTCAGATTAGCTCCACGTCAGAAATGAGCATGCTTGATGTCTCTCTCCATAGAGGCTGAATCATCATGTTAATCACATAGCTATCATCTGCCTCAAACAGTCCTGATGCTCTTCTAGGTAATCACACATCCTGTCATGTTCACAGCTACAGCTGGGATACCTTTGATATCATGTGACTCTCATGTTGGAAGAGGACATTCAGTATTTCCCCAACAATCAGTGTTTGCCATCAAAGTTCCTGCTCTCCTCGTGTCTCTCTGAGTCTCCATTGCTTCAGAGGTTTCCATCAGAACCTCCACATGTTAGGTCATAATGTCTTGTTTTTGTCCCCAGAGATGGAGATGCTTACCGGCTGTTTAACTTGGACGTGTTTGCGTACGACCTGCAGTCCCGCCTCGGCCTCTACGGCTCCGTGCCGCTGGTCCTGGCCCACAAACAGGACAGGACCCTGGGCGTGTTCTGGCTCAACACATCCGAAACCTTTGTGAACGTCCATTACAGCTCATCTGACCACCAGGTAGGCCTTGTTCCATTGAAAATCTTATATTGTGTCTCCCTGTATGATTATCAAAGTTTCATTTTCCTTACCTCACTTATTCCCAAAAGTTAGAGGGATAAGTAAAACATGATAGTTCCCCCGCCTGAAACGCCTCCATTGGACTCCGTTGTTTACCTCCGGAACATAGTGACGTCACCATGTAACACTTGCACTCCTATTGGCTAGCGCTCCAACACATTGTACGTGATAGGCTAAGGGGCGGGACATCTCTAAAAGGTTGACCAATCACAACAGAGCCGGCCAGCTAACCAATCAGAGCAGACTGGGCTCTGGTTTCAGACAGAGGGTGAAAAGAGGTGCTGCAGCACAGGCAGTATGAGAAAATAAAGAGCTTTTTGAACATTAAAGCATGGAGACATGTAGAGACACTACATACTGATATACACCTGAACATCAGCAGGAGAGGACTCTTTAAAGTAGAGACACTACATACTGATATACACCTGAACATCAGCAGGAGAGGACTCTTTAAAGTAGAGACACTACATACTGATATACACCTGAACATCAGCAGGAGAGGACTCTTTAAAGTAGAGACACTACATGCTGATATACACCTGAACATCAGCAGGAGAGGACTCTTTAAAGTAGAGACACTACATACTGATATACACCTGAACATCAGCAGGAGAGGACTCTTTAAAGTAGAGACACTACATACTGATATACACCTGAACATCAGCAGCAGAGGACTCTTTAAAGTAGAGACACCACATACTGATATACACCTGAACATCAGCAGGAGAGGACTCTTTAAAGTAGAGACACTACATACTGATATACACCTGAACATCAGCAGGAGAGGACTCTTTAAAGTAGAGACACTACATACTGATATACACCTGAACATCAGCAGGAGAGGACTCTTTAAAGTAGAGACACTACATACTGATATACACCTGAACATCAGCAGGAGAGGACTCTTTAAAGTAGAGACACTACATAAGATAAGATAAGATAAGATAAGATGAACCTTTATTAATCCCCGAGAGGAAATTCAGTTGTACAAAGCAGCAACAGGGTAAGCGTGAAAAAACAGTACAGCAAAGATTCACACAGATCAATACAATCTAAAATAAATAATAAATAACATAAAATCAAGGAAATAATGATAGTAATAATAAAAGACTATGAAAATAGAAGATGAATAAAAATAAGAGTAAAATAACTGTCAGCATATATACATATTTTGTCATCATCTGAATTCTAAAGTGCGGAATAAGTTAAAGTGACAAGTTAACATGGGTTGTGGAGACAGTGTATATTTATGACCAGTGATTTAATTTGATTTATTTTTCATATTTAACCCCTGGTTGTGCAGCCTGATGGCTACAGGCACAAAGGACTGTCCGAGGCGCTTGGTGCGTTGTTGTGGGGGGATGAGTCTGTGGCTGAACGTGCTCCTCATCTTCACTAGCTCTGCATGGAGTGGGTGGGAGGGGTTCTCTAGGATGCTGTCGAGCTTCTTCCTCGTCCTCCCCTCCGCCACCTCCTCCAGATTGTTCAGATTTACTCCGACTACAGAGCTAGCCTTCCTTACCAGCTTGTTCAGCCTGACAGTGTCCCTAGCGTGTGTGTTTCCACCCCAGCACGCCACGGCAAAGAAGAGCACACTGGCCACCACAGACTGGTAGAACGTCTGCAGCAGCCTCGTGCACACGTTGAAGGACCTGAGCCTCCTCAGGAAGAACAGCTTGCTCTGTCCCTTCCTGAGGAGAGCATCAGTGTTGTCTGTCCAGTCCAGTTTATTGTTCAGCTGCACTCCCAGGAACTTGTAGCTGCTCACCACCTCTACCTCCTTCCCCTTGATGGTGATGGGGGTCCGAGGTCTCTTCCTGCTCCGCCTGAAGTCCACCACCAGCTCCTTAGTCTTGCTGATGTTGAGCTGGAGTTGATTGTCGTCACACCAGCCTACAAAGTTCTCCACCAGGGTCCTGTATTCCTCCTCATCGTCATCTGTGATGCAGCTGACGATGGAGGAGTCGTCCGAGAACTTTTGAAGGTGGCATGAGCCGGAGTTGAAGCGGAAGTCGGAGGTGTAGAGGGTGAACAGGAATGGTGACAGCACAGTTCCCTGGGGGGCTCCGGTGTTGCTCAGCAGCACATCAGACACGCTGCCCTGCAGTCTGACATACTGAGGTCTGTTGGTGAGGTAGTCTGTGATCCAGGCCACCATGCTGTGATCCACCTGCATCACTGACAGCTTCTCAGCTAGCAGGTGTGGCTGGATAGTGTTGAAGGCGCTGGAGAAGTCGAAGAACAGGATTCTTAGTGAGGTGTGCGGTTCCTCCAGCTCTGTGTAGGCTCTATGGAGCATGTAGATGATGGCGTCCTCCACACCAATGTTCTCCTGGTAGGCAAACTGTAGAGGGTCCATGGAGTCACACACGAGGGGTTTGAGGTGCTGCAGAATCAGTCTCTCAAAGATTTTCATGACGTGTGAGGTCAGAGCAACAGGCCTGTAGTCTCCTGGAGTGCTGGGGCGTGTCTTTTTGGGCACCGGGACAATGCAAGACGTCTTCCAGATGTCCGGCACCCTCATCAGCTTCAGGGAGAGACTGAAGAGGTGTTGAAGAACGCCTGCTAGTTGTCCAGCACACGCCTTGAGCACTCTGGGGTTGGTGTTGTCAGGCCCCCTTGCCTTCCTCACGTTGATCTTTGACAGCTGATTCCTCACTTGTCCAATGGTGATTATTAGTGGTCTGAAACTGCTGGGATCGGCTGATGTCCCCCCTGGAGTGGTGTTGGGTGTGTTTGGAGAAGGAGAAGAAGAAGAAGGAGAAGGAGGGGGAGGGGGAGGGGGAGGAGGCGGCATGATGTTTTGGAACCCCTGCAGTCCTGTTGAGCTGGAGATGGGAAGGTCAAACCTGTTGAAGAACAGGTTCAGCTCATTCGCACCTTCGGGGGTCCCCTGCACAGCCGTGCCTGATTGTTTGTAACCGGTGATTTTTCTCACCCCTCCCCACACTTCTTTAGAGCTATTGGCCTCCAGATGGCCCTCCAACTGGTCTTTGTATTTCTCCTTGGCTGCCCGTAGCTCCTTCTTCAGCTCCTTCTGCACAGTTTTAGCCCCCACAGTGTCTCGAGCCATGAAAGCCCTCTTCTTCCTGTTCAAGAGGGCTTTAATGTGCCCATTGATCCAGGGCTTGTTGTTTGGAAAGCAACGTACCTTTTTGGTCGGTACAATGCTCTCCTCACAAAAACGGATGTAGTCGGTGATGCAATGGGAGAGTCCATTTATATCCTCACCGTGAACCCTCTGAAACATGTCCCAGTCTGTTGACCTGTAGCACTCCCTCAACTCCTCCACGACTTCCTCTGACCACTGCTGTACAGTCCTGGTGGTAGCTGGCTGTCTCCTGACAAGGGGCTTGTATTTGGGAACAAGCTTTATCAGGTTGTGGTCTGAGTTGCCAAGGGGGGGGAGGATGGTGGAGCTGTACGCCTCCTTAACATTGGCATACAGCAGGTCCAGTGTTATATTTTTTCTAGTGCCACCGGTCACATACTGGCTGAAGTTTGAGAGGCTTTTGGAGACTTTTACCTGGTTAAAATCTCCATTAACCATGATGAATGCACTGGGGTGCTGTGTCTGTAATCCCGCGACGGAGGAGTGGATGACGTCATTCGCCTGCGACGCCCGTGCCTCTGTGGCACCCGGCGGGATGTAAACAATAACAGCAATGGCGTGTGAGAACTCTCTCGGTAGAAAACTGATATACTGATATACACCTGAACATCAGCAGGAGAGGACTCTTTAAGTAGAGACACTACATACTGATATACACCTGAACATCAGTAGGAGAGGACTCTTTAAAGTAGAGACACTACATACTGATTTACACCTGAACATCAGCAGGAGAGGACTCTTTAAAGTAGAGACACTACATACTGATATATACCTGAACATCAGCAGGAGAGGACTCTTTAAAGTGGAGACACTACATACTGATATACACCTGAACATCAGCAAGAGAGGACTCTTTAAAGTAGAGACACTACATACTGATATACACCTGAACATCAACAGGAGAGGACTCTTTAAAGTAGAGACACTACATACTGATATACACCTGAACATCAGCAGGAGAGGACTCTTTAAAGTAGAGACACTATATACTGATATACACCTGAACATAAGCAGGAGAGGACTCTTTAAAGTAGAGACACTACATACTGATATACACCTGAACATAAGCAGGAGAGGACTCTTTAAAGTAGAGACACTACATACTGATATACACCTGAACATCAGCAGGAGAGGACTCTTTAAAGTAGAGACACTACATACTGATATACACCTGAACATCAGCAGGAGAGGACTCTTTAAAGTAGAGACACTACATACTGATATACACCTGAACATCAGTAGGAGAGGACTCTTTAAAGTAGAGACACTACATACTGATTTACACCTGAACATCAGCAGGAGAGGACTCTTTAAAGTAGAGACACTACATACTGATATATACCTGAACATCAGCAGGAGAGGACTCTTTAAAGTGGAGACACTACATACTGATATACACCTGAACATCAGCAAGAGAGGACTCTTTAAAGTAGAGACACTACATACTGATATACACCTGAACATCAACAGGAGAGGACTCTTTAAAGTAGAGACACTACATACTGATATACACCTGAACATCAGCAAGAGAGGACTCTTTAAAGTAGAGACACTACATACTGATATACACCTGAACATCAACAGGAGAGGACTCTTTAAAGTAGAGACACTACATACTGATATACACCTGAACATCAGCAGGAGAGGACTCTTTAAAGTAGAGACACTATATACTGATATACACCTGAACATAAGCAGGAGAGGACTCTTTAAAGTAGAGACACTACATACTGATATACACCTGAACATAAGCAGGAGAGGACTCTTTAAAGTAGAGACACTACATACTGATATACACCTGAACATCAGCAGGAGAGGACTCTTTAAAGTAGAGACACTACATACTGATATACACCTGAACATCAGCAGGAGAGGACTCTTTAAAGTAGAGACACTACATACTGATATATACCTGAACATCAGCAGGAGAGGACTCTTTAAAGTAGAGACACTACATACTGATATACACCTGAACATCAGCAGGAGAGGACTCTTTAAAGTAGAGACACTACATACTGATATATACCTGAACATCAGCAGGAGAGGACTCTTTAAAGTAGAGACACTACATACTGATATATACCTGAACATCAGCAGGAGAGGACTCTTTAAAGTGGAGACACTACATACTGATATACACCTGAACATCAGCAGGAGAGGACTCTTTAAAGTGGAGACACTACATACTGATATACACCTGAACATCAGCAGGAGAGGACTCTTTAAAGTAGAGACACTACATACTGATATACACCTGAACATCAGCAGGAGAGGACTCTTTAAAGTAGAGACACTACATACTGATACACACCTGAACATCAGCAGGAGAGGACTCTTTAAAGTAGAGACACTACATACTGATATACACCTGAACATCAGCAGGAGAGGACTCTTTAAAGTAGAGACACTACGTGCTGATATACACCTGAACTTCAGCAGGAGAGGACTCTTTAAAGTAGAGACACTACATACTGATATACACCTGAACATCAGCAAGAGAGGACTCTTTAAAGTAGAGACACTACATACTGATATACACCTGAACTTCAGCAGGAGAGGACTCTTTAAAGTAGAGACACTACATACTGATATACACCTGAACATCAGCAGGAGAGGACTCTTTAAAGTAGAGACACTACATACTGATATACACCTGAACATCAGCAGGAGAGGACTCTTTAAAGTAGAGACACTACATACTGATATACACCTGAACATCAGCAGGAGAGGACTCTTTAAAGTAGAGACACTACATACTGATATACACCTGAACATCAGCAGGAGACGACTCTTTAAAGTAGAGATACAATTTTCCAAAAGTAAAGCTTTTTTAGAAAACATTCAGAAATGTTCCGTACATCCATCACCACATGATAACCCCCTCCCCTCCACTAGGCCGGTGAGATCCTCTCGCTGAAGAGGAGGCGCAGGGAGCCTCAGACGGACGTCCACTGGCTGTCAGAGAGCGGCCTGATCGACTGCCTGGTTCTGCTGGGGCCCGGTCCACAGCAGGTCTTCAAACAGTACGCCCAGCTCACAGGTCTGTGTGTGTGTGTGTGTGTGTGTGTGTGTGTGTGTGTGTGTGTGTGTGTGTGTGTGTGTGTGTGTGTGTGTGTGTGTGTGTGTGTGTGTGTGTGTGTGTGTGTGTGTGTGTGTGTGTGTGTGTGTGTGTGTGTGTGTGTGTGTGTGTGTGTGTGTGTGTGTGTGTGTGTGTGTGTGTGTGTGTGTGTGTGTGTGTGTGTGTGTGTGTGTGTGTGTGTGTGTTGTGTGTGTGTGTGTGTGTGTGTGTGTGTGTGTGTGTGTGTGTGTGTGTGTGTGTGTGTGTGTGTGTGTGTGTGTGTGTGTGTGTGTGTGTGTGTGTGTGTGTGTGTGTGTGTGTGGACAATTCAAGTGGACACAAATGATAGGACAGGTTAGCCAGGGGAAACAGATGATGGTGAGCACTACAGTGAGTAGGCTGATCTGAACAACATATATATACTACAATATATCACATCTATATTCCCCCCCCCCCCCCCCTCTGCAGGGTTTCAGGCCCTCCCCCCTTTATTCTCTCTCGGGTACCATCAGTGCCGCTGGAACTACAACGATGAGGCCGACGTGAGGGCGGTGGACGCTGGATTCGATCACCACGACATCCCGTACGACGCTATCTGGCTGGACATCGAGCACACGGACGGGAAGCGGTACTTCACCTGGGACCCCGTGACCTTCCCAAATCCATCCGGCCTGCAGCGCCACCTGGAGGACAAGAAGAGGAAGGTGAGGTTCATTGGCATTTTTTTTTATTTGTATTTCCACGTGTATATATCTTTCTTATTTTTAATCTTTTGAACGCTATTTTATTTCTATTTCTGAAATATATTGGACTGTTTATTTCTGTGTCTTAGTTTCTCTCATGTATATTGAAATCATTTCCAAAATTCGGATCAATAAAGTACCTACCTCTCTATCTATCTATCTATCTATCTATCCATCTATCATCTATCATCTATCTATCTATCATCTACCTACCTACCTATCTATCATCTATCTATCTATCATCTACCTACCTATCTATCTATCTATTTATCTATCTATCATCTACCTACCTACCTATCTATCATCTATCTATCTATCTATCTATCTATCTATCTATCTATCATCTACCTACCTACTTACCGACCCACCTCTCTCTCTCTCTCTCTCTATCTATCTATCTATCTATCTTGAATCTTGAATGATATTTGACATTTTTTTCAGTTGGTTGTGATCAGTGACCCCCACATTAAGGTGGATCCTGATTGGTCGATGTACCGCGAGGCAAGAGACGGAGGACACTTCGTTAAAAACAGAGACGGGGAGATGTATCGAGGCTCCTGCTGGCCGGGTAATGTTTTCCCATAACACTATAAAGACGTTGTAGATGAACAGGTTAAACGTTTGTTCCATAAAATGTCAGAAAACTGGGATTAATGTTTATCCTACTTTCCTAAAGTCCAAGGTATCTTTAAATATCTAGTTTTGTCTGTCCTAAACCTAAATATAATCACTTTGATATGATAGAAAAGTAGGAAATATTCATATTTAAGAGGCACAAAATATAATTTAAAGACATTTTTGATTAAAGATATGGGATTTAATGGTAGTTGGCGATATAAGGTTATTCAGACGTCCAAACTGAAATAATTGAAGGTATTTTTTATATATTTTTGAGCTCCTTCACACAAAGTATAGACCATTTTTTTCTTGGCTGCTAGTTTTAGTATTTTTCTCATTGTCTTTTTTATGAACCTCTCTCTCAGGTGAGTCCTCTTACCTGGACTTCAGCAGAGCAGACACTCGAGCGTGGTACTCCAGATGTTTCGGCCTGGATAAATACAAGGTGAGTGTAACAACCAAGCTAAGAGAAGCAACATAAACCAGATGTTTTGGGTCAAAATGAAAGGTATTTATTGATAGTACTCACATTAAAAGGATACAAACATTAGTATTTAATATTCTTACTCAGTGAGTTTTTTGAAAGCCATAAACTTGTTTCTTTCTGACGCAGGGATCGACGTCCTCGTTGTTTGTGTGGAACGATATGAACGAACCGTCTGTATTTGACGGGCCGGAGCAGACGATGCCGAAAGACGCAGTGCATTATGGGGGCTGGGAACACCGGGAACTGCACAACCTGTACGGCTTCTACCAGGTGAGAGGGTAGAGAACCTGTAGGGGAAATGCTGAATGTGCTTTTCCAGTATCAGAGTCCACATGATAACAAAGGTATCCCAACTGTAGCTGTGTTCATGACAGGATGTGTGATTACCTAGAAGAGCATCCGGACTGTGATTTTCTGCATTATGGTTATTTTTGTTTACTCTCAGCACATGGCCACAGCAGACGGTCTGATAACTCGCTCCGGAGGTTCAGAGCGACCCTTCGTTCTGACTCGCTCCTTCTTCGCTGGCTCACAGAGATTTGGTATGTTTTTATATATTTATTTATTTTATACAAAGTGGACAAATGATGGCTGGGACATTACAGCCAGCACAATCAGTAAAATAGTAAGCAAACTTGTCTAGAAAGTCTAGATCAGGGGGGTCAAACTCAAACACACAGTGGGACAAAATAAAAAAATGGGTGCTAGTCGAGGGCCGGACTGGTTCAATGTTTATTGCAGAACTTATTGAAATGAACTTATTGCACATATTAAACCTGGAACTAACAAAGCTTCAATGATTGCCTAGAAAAACAACATTAAACATTAAACTAGAGAATGCAATTCCTGAAGAAATTGCTGGTGGGAATGCTTGATGCTGAAAAGCTGACGCTAAACTGCCATGCTGAAATGTAATGTGTAAGAAGAAAGTGAAGCATTTAGATTGAAATGATACATGGACACTGGCGGCTTGAATGTGTGATGAGAGAAGAAAGTAAAAAGGCTTGGAAAAGCAGCAGAATATTTGAACTGCAAACTTTTGAACTAACTTGATGGCGAATGATCTGTCGCCATGCCAACGGCAATTGGTGACACCCCATACTACGCTTAGATGCGTTGATGGCTGCATCGTTACCAAACCTGTGAAGTTCTGGGCCGTTTGGAGTATTTTCACTGAAATTATGAGAAAACCGTGTTTCAAGGCGAGCATTGTGTTGCCATGGCAACGGCATTTGGAGAAATCTCCAAACTGTCCCGTAGATGTCTTCACGGCTGGACTGTTAGCACACTGCTATCTGAAGTGTGCTGCTCTGAGCGTGTCAGTTGGAGCGATGACATCATCGTGTTGCATTACACAGGTGTTTCTATTTGAGCTCACGAGGCGTGCAGAGATCACAGGCTTCCATTGTTCTGAATGAGAGATGAACCTCTTACATGTGAACGTTTTGTGGAAGAACCGTAACAGATATCTGTGAAATTTCAAAACGTGAAGCATGTCAAGAAGTTGAGTATCTGAAGTGTAATTTTTGTGTAGTTTCGGGTTAATAATGTGGCCTTTTTGGCAGTTTAACTAAAGGTGTGCGGCTGCTGCCGTGAGGAAATATCTGCATGAAATTACAATGGGCTTTAATGGAGGCATGTTGAACGTTGTTGTCACTTCATGCCCTCAAGAGGCATTTTGTTTAATTATTTTTGCTTAATTATTTGTCATTTTTCAAGCTACGAGATGTTTTCCTACGTTTGTCATGAAAAATTATGTCTCAGGAATGTAGGGTTTGGGAATTATGGCAGTTTTAAAAAAATATATGAAGGCAAATTTCAAGATGCTCTACCCTCTAGCTGTGACATCACGCACATTAATGTTAAAATCTGAAGAAAACCTCTTTACCAAGGTCTGAACAATGTTTCATATCTCTAAAAGTAAGAATCAGATTTAAATGTTGTTTTACACGAATAATGTCAGAAAGATTTGTAACATTTTAAAGTTGGAATGAGGTTTCTGAGTGAAAGTATGAAGGAACAGTTGAAGTCGCATGAAGATTTGTTGAAGTCTGAAGATTTCCTCCATTGACTTCAATGTTAAAAATGTGATGTATTATGGGATGTATCTCTGGAATTATGAAAGTTATGAATGAGAAAAGTAATAGCCATCGATTCCCGATCGAGCTGAACGTGTAGATGTTTGAACGGAGTTTCTGCGATGTTCAATGCAGGAGGAGAAGAGGGCCAAAATACCGGCGGAATAATAATAAAAATGTGTCCGTCTTGATGATGTCTTTAGTGTTGTTTATAGGTTGAAAGCGTCCTCTTAGTAATAGAAACATTAATCTGACTCCCATGCGGTGTCCCCATGGTGGTTTGATACCTGCAGTTTGTTGTAATGTTTCTCTTTGGGGTGCAGGAGCAGTTTGGACCGGGGACAACGTGGCGAGCTGGGAGTATCTGAAGGTCTCCGTCCCCATGCTGCTGTCGCTCAGCGTGGCCGGCATCGCTTTCTGTGGAGGTGAGTTCTTCTCCATGTCTCTTCTACATCAACATGTGTCCCCTCTTCTTCATGTCTCTTCTACATCAACATGTGTCCCCTCTTCTTCATGTCTCTTCTACATCAACATGTGTCCCCTCTTCTTCATGTCTCTTCTACATCAACATGTGTCCCCTCTTCTTCATGTCTCTTCTACATCAACATGTGTCCCCTCTTCTCCATGTCTCTTCTACATCAACATGTGTCCCCTCTTCTTCATGTCTCTTCTTCATCAACATGTGTCCCCTCTTCTTCATGTCTCTTCTACATCAACATGTGTCCCCTCTTCTTCATCAACATGTGTCCCCTCTTCTCCATGTCTCTTCTACAATCAACATGTGTCCCCTCTTCTTCATGTCTCTTCTACATCAACATGTGTCCCCTCTTCTTCATGTCTCTTCTTCATCAACATGTGTCCCCTCTTCTTCATGTCTCTTCTTCATCAACATGTGTCCCCTCTTCTTCATCAACATGTGTCCCCTCTTCTCCATGTCTCTTCTACATCAACATGTGTCCCCTCTTCTTCATGTCTCTTCTACATCAACATGTGTCCCCTCTTCTTCATGTCTCTTCTTCATCAACATGTGTCCCCTCTTCTTCATGTCTCTTCTACATCAACATGTGTCCCCTCTTCTTCATGTCTCTTTTACATCAACATGTGTCCCCTCTTCTTCATGTCTCTTCTACATCAACATGTGTCCCCTCTTCTTCATGTCTCTTCTACATCAACATGTGTCCCCTCTTCTTCATCAACATGTGTCCCCCTCTCTCCATGTCTCTTCTACATCAACATGTGTCCCTCTTCTTCATGTCTCTTCTACATCAACATGTGTCCCCTCTTCTTCATGTCTCTTCTACATCAACATGTGTCCCCCCTCTTCTTCATGTCTCTTCTACATCAACATGTGTCCCCTCTTCCTCCATGTCTCTTCTACATCAACATGTGTCCCCTCTTCTTCATGTCTCTTCTTCATCAACATGTGTCCCCCTCTTCTTCATGTCTCTTCTACATCAACATGTGTCCCCTCTTCTTCATCAACATGTGTCCCCTCTTCTCCATGTCTCTTCTACATCAACATGTGTCCCCTCTTCTTCATGTCTCTTCTACATCAACATGTGTCCCCTCTTCTTCATGTCTCTTCTTCATCAACATGTGTCCCCTCTTCTTCATGTCTCTTCTTCATCAACATGTGTCCCCTCTTCTTCATCAACATGTGTCCCCTCTTCTCCATGTCTCTTCTACATCAACATGTGTCCCCTCTTCTTCATGTCTCTTCTACATCAACATGTGTCCCCTCTTCTTCATGTCTCTTCTTCATCAACATGTGTCCCCTCTTCTTCATGTCTCTTTCTACATCAACATGTGTCCCCTTCTTCATGTCTCTTTTACATCAACATGTGTCCCCTCTTCTTCATGTCTCTTCTACATCAACATGTGTCCCCTCTTCTTCATGTCTCTTCTACATCAACATGTGTCCCTCTTCTTCATCAACATGTGTCCCCTCTTCTCCATGTCTCTTCTACATCAACATGTGTCCCCGTTCTTCTTCATGTCTCTTCTACATCAACATGTGTCCCCTCTTCTTCATGTCTCTTCTACATCAACATGTGTCCCCTCTTCTCCATGTCTCTTCTACATCAACATGTTCCCCTCTTCTTCATGTCTCTTCTTCATCAACATGTGTCCCCTCTTTCTTCCTAACATGTCTCTTCTAACAATCAACATGTTGTCCCCTCTGATTCATCAACATGTGGTCCCCTCTTCTCCATGTCTCTTCTACATCAACATGTGTCCCCCGTTCTTCATGTCTCTCTACATCAACATGTTCCCCTCTTCTTCATGTCTCTTCTTTCATCAACATGTGTCCCTCTTCTTCATGTCTCTTCTTCATCAACATGTGTCCCCTCTTCTTCATCAACATGTGTCCCCTCTTCTCCATGTCCTCTCTTCTACATCAACATGTGTCCCCTCTTCTCATGTCTCTTCTACATCAACATGTGGTCCACTCTTCTCTTCATGTCTCTTCTTCATCAACATGTGTCCCCTCTTCTTCATGTCTCTTCTACATCAACATGTGTCCCCTCTTCTTTCATGTCTCTTTTACATCAACATGTGTCCCCTCTTCTTCATGTCTCTTCTACATCAACATGTGTCCCCTCTTCTTCATGTCTCTTCTACATCAACATGTGTCCCCTCTTCTTCATCAACATGTGTCCCCTCTTCTCCATGTCTCTTCTACATCAACATGTGTCCCCTCTTCTTCATGTCTCTTCTACATCAACATGTGTCCCCCTCTTCTTCATGTCTCTTCTACATCAACATGTGTCCCCTCTTCTTCATGTCTCTTTTACATCAACATGTGTCCCCTCTTCTTCATGTCTCTTCTACATCGACATGTGTCCCCTCTTCTTCATGTCTCTTCTACATCAACATGTGTCCCCTCTTCTTCATGTCTCTTCTACATCAACATGTGTCCCCTCTTCTTCATGTCTCTTCTACATCAACATGTGTCCCCTCTTCTCCATGTCTCTTTACATCAACATGTGTCCCCTCTTCTTCATGTCTCTTCTACATCAACATGTCCCCTCTTCTTCATGTCTCTTCTACATCAACATGTGTCCCCTCTTCTTCATGTCTCTTCTACATCAACATGTGTCCCCTCTTCTTCATGTCTCTTCTACATCAACATGTGTCCCCTCTTCTTCATGTCTCTTTTACATACATCAACATGTGTCCCCTCTTCTTCATGTCTCTTCTCACATCAACATGTGTCCCCTCTTCTTCATGTCTCTTCTACATCAACATGTGTCCCCTCTTCTTCATGTCTCTTCTACATCAACATGTGTCCCCTCTTCTTCATGTCTCTTTACATCACATGTGTCCCCTCTTCTTCATGTCTCTTCTACATCAACATGTGTCCCCTCTTCTTCATGTCTCTTCTACATCAACATGTGTCCCCTCTTCTTCATGTCTCTTTTACATCAACATGTGTCCCCTCTCTTCTACATGTCTCTTCTACATCAACTTGTGTCCCCTCTCTTCATGTCTCTTCTACATCAACATGTGTCCCCTCTTCTTCATGTCTCTTCTACATCAACATGTGTCCCCTCTTTCATGTCTCTTTACATCAATGTGTCCCCTCTTCTTCATGTCTCTTCTACATCAACATTGTCCCCTCTTTCTTCATGTCTCTTCTACATCAACATGTGTCCCTCTTCTTCATGTCTCTTCTACATCAACATGTGTCCCCTCTTCTTCATGTCTCTTTACATCAACATGTGTCCCCTCTTCTTCATGTCTCTTCTACATCAACATGTGTCCCCTCTTCTTCATGTCTCTTCTACATCAACATGTGTCCCCTCTTCTTCATGTCTCTTCTACATCAACATGTGTCCCCTCTTCTTCATGTCTCTTTTACATCAACATGTGTCCCCTCTTCTTCATGTCTCTTCTACATCAACATGTGTCCCCTCTTCTTCATGTCTCTTCTACATCAACATGTGTCCCCCTCTTCTTCATGTCCTCTTTTACATCAACATGTGTCCCCCTCTTCTTCATGTCTCTTCTACATCAACATGTGTCCCCTCTTCTTCATGTCTCTTCTACATCAACATGTGTCCCCTCTTCTTCATGTCTCTTCTACATCAACATGTGTCCCCTCTTCTTCATGTCTCTTCTACATCAACATGTGTCCCCTCTTCAGCCAATCACCAACCAAGGTAACCCCCCCCCCCTTATCACCTGAATCTCCTCCTAGAGCACCATTGAGTTCTTTGTAACCAAATGTCTCTCAGAGGGGCGTGGGGAGGGGCTCCTTATTTTCATCTAAAGTAACAGACAGAGAATCAGCACTTTGGAAACAGGGCTGAAACAGAGGGGATTATGGGTAATGCTGCAATGATCTGTTTGGTGTTTCAGCCAATCAGAGACAGGCTCTGAATATATCTGAGACCTGTGATATATTGATGAAAGACAGTATGATAGGGGACCTTTGATGTAATGTGGCCAGACTGTAATTCTGTGATATCTCTGGTACCACTCCATCCTCTCATACTGTCCTCCCTCCGTGTTTTTCAGCTGATGTCGGTGGTTTTGTTCAGGATCCGGACCCAGAGCTGTTGGTCCGATGGTACCAGGCGGCGGCGCTGCAGCCCTTCTTCAGAGGTCACTCTGCCAAGGAGACGAAGAGACGAGAGCCTTGGCTGTTCGGACAGGAGGTCACCGATAGGATCCGCACCGCCATCACTCAGAGGTACACAAAGAATCACCATCAGAACAAGACGAGACTTGACACGACTTAAAGGTCCCTATCATACTGTTCTTCATCAATATATCACAGGTCTCAGATATATACAGAGCCTGTCTCTGATTGGCTGAAACACCAAACAGATCATTGCAGCATTACCCATAATCCCCTCTGTTTCAGCCCTGTTTCCAAAGTGCTGATTCTCTGTCTGTTACTTTAGATGAAATAAGGAGCCCCTCCCCACGCCCCTCTGAGAGACATTTGGTTACAAAGAACTCAATGTGGACATGAAGAAGAGGGGACACATGTTGATGTAGAAGAGACATGAAGAAGAGGGGACACATGTTGATGTAGAAGAGACATGAAGAAGAGGGGACACATGTTGATGTAGAAGAGACATGAAGAAGAGGGGACACATGTTGATGTAGAAGAGACATGAAGAAGTGGATTTTGCATAATAGGTGACCTTTAAATAAAATCTACCTCAAAGTACTGTTTGTCACGTTGTTGTTGTTGTTGTTGTGCTCTCAGGTACTGTTTGCTGCCGTACTGGTACACTCTGTTTCACCAGGCTCACACCTGTGGCCTGCCCCCCCTCAGGTGAGGTCTGCTGCTCACAAAACAAACAGATCCTCTTTCAAATAAAAGTCTCTGAACACGTCCTTCCCCGCGGGCAGGCCTCTGTGGGTGGAGTTCCCGACGGAGCAGAGCACCTTCAGCGTGGACCACCAGTTCATGATCGGTGATCAATAACATTTTAATGATCACTTTGCGCTGCAGTTATTTCACTTCTGTTATTCTCACTGTAACCGTCTTTGATTGGAACCCAGGAGGAGCTCTGCTGGCCTGTCCTGTAACTGAAGCTCAAGCTAAGGAAGTCAAAGTCTTACTTCCTGGATCGAACGAGGTAAATATTCATTAATACTTATTATCAGCGTGGATTATTTCTTCACGATGTTTCTGATCCAGGTTTGGTACGACGTCCACTCTGCAGAGGAGTTTAAAGGAGGAAGGACTCTGGCTCTTCCTGTCACTCTGGACACAGTGAGCGTTTGTCTTTATACATATCATAACTAATAATAATACAACATTCAAGCTACAGGCTACACATTTACACACAAAGCATAAAATGTATATAAATCAAATAAAATAGAAAAGAAAATACTTGTTAATATGTAAAGGTTTGTCTGTCGTTAAAATAAAAAAAATATTTCACATAAAATAAGCTTGTGTGCTGTAACGTGTTTCATCTTTTAATAGAAACACAGAAATAGAAAAGTATATTTACATATATATATAATATCATTCCCATGGACTGACATACATACAGCCAACCCAGTCTCATGGCATTTCGTGTTGCACAGCACGATTTTAAAAGCAATGTATTTCTACTCAATTCAATTCAAAACCTTTATTCATCAGGTGAAATCCCATTGAGATCAATGATCTCTTTTTCAAGGGAGACCTGCAGCAGTAGGTTCCACAAGAAGACATAAACACATAAACAACAAAAGGACATCATACAGCAAAATGTACAGGGATTACAATGTACATATTTAACCACATGTTCAGGTACCAACAGCATCTGATGTGTAGCATCCAACCGAGCTTTAAAAACATTTAGTGGTACTAGCTTGGTAATTTTCCATTCTTTGTGCAGACTGTTCCGAGTTAGTGGAGCTGCACATCTAAAAGCTTTCCTCCCTAAGACAGTCCACTGTTATTTTTATTTTGAAATTCAGTTCCTGACGGACGGCAAAAAAGCCTGAGATTATGGAATTAAAGCAATAAATAAAAGCAAGGATAATTGTGTGTTATTGGTGAGTAAATAACAGCGTGTTATTTTTGAAAAGAATAACAAATTAGAAGGAAAACAGATTTAAAAAATACAGATGTCAGTATCCTGAGGCTCTGAGCCATTTATTTTCCTCACAGACAAAGGTCAGAAATTATACGATTTAAAATAAAAGCAATACTTGTGGCTTGATATTGAGTAAGAACATGTTTTTATGAACCACGCAGCTTCCGGTCTTCCACGACCCGACCGGAGAAAAAGACGTGCTGCAGGAAACACATTACCAGTAGAAATACATTGCTTTTCAAATCGTGCTGTGCAACACGAAATGCCGTGAGACTGGGTTGGTCCAATTCAAGAGGCATCAAGTATTATATTCCCTGTGCTTCAGGTCCCTGTGTTCCAGCGCGGAGGCTCGGTGCTCTGCAGGGCCGCAGGATGTGTTTCCTGCACCGCTGACCTCCAGCTGCTGCCCCTCTCCATCACTGTGGCCCCTAACCCTCAGGTAAACATTAAAGGTCAGCTATTGGGCAAAATCCTCTTCTTCATGTCTCTTCTACATCAACATGTGTCCCCCCCTCGTCTTCATGTCTTCTTCATGTCTCGTCTACATCAACATGTGTCCCCTCTTCTTCATGCTCTTCTACATCACATGTGTCCCCTCTTCTTCATGTCTCTTCTACATCAAACCTGTGGTGCCCCTCTTCTTCATGTCTCTTCTACATCACATGTGTCCCCTCTTCTTCATGTCTCTTCTACATCAACATGTGTCCCCGTCTTGCTTCTGGCTCTTCTACATCACATGTGGTCCCCATCTTCTTCATGTCTCTTCTACATCACATGTGTCCCTCGTCTTCATGTCTCTTCTACATCAACATGTGGTCCCCTCTTCTTCATGTCTCTTCTACATCAACAGGTGTCCCCTCATTCTTCATGTCTCTCTTCTTCTACATCAACATGTGTCCCCTCTTCTTCATGTCTCTTCTACAAGTCAACATGTGTCCCTCTTCTTCATGTCTCTTCTACATCAACATGTGTCCCCTCTTCTTCATGTCTCTTCTACATCAACATGTGTCCCCTCTTCTTCATGTCTCTTCTACATCAACATGTGTCCCCTCTTCTTCATGTCTCTTCTACATCAACATGTGTCCCCTCTTCTTCATGTCTCTTCTACATCAACATGTGTCCCCTCTTCTTCATGTCTCTTCTACATCAAAACATGTGTCCCCTCTTCTTCATGTCTCTTCTACATCAACATGTGTCCCCTCTTCTTCATGTCTCTTCTACATCAACATGTGTCCCTCTTCTTCAATGTCTCTTCTACATCAACATGTGTCCCCTCTTCTTCATGTTCTCTTCTACAATCAACATGTGTCCCCTCTTCTTCATGTCTCTTCTACATCAACATGTGTCCCTCTTCTTCATGTCTCTTCTACATCAACATGTGTCCCCTCTTCTTCATGTCTCTTCTACATCAACATGTGTCCCCTCTTCTTCATGTCTCTTCTACATCAACATGTGTCCCCTCTTCTTCATGTCTCTTCTACATCAACATGTGTCCCTCTTCTTCATGTCTCTTCTACATCAACATGTGTCCCCCTCTTCTTCATGTCTCTTCTAACATCGACATGTGTCCCCTCTTCTTCATGTCTCTTCTACATCGACATGTGTCCCTCTTCTTCATGTTCTCTTCTAACATCAACTGTGGTCCCCCTTCTCTTCTTCATGTCTCCTCTACATCAACATGTGTCCCCTCTTCTTCATGTCTCTTCTACATCAACATGTGTCCCCTCTTCTTCATGTCTCTTCTACATCAACATGTGTCCCCTCTTCTTCATGTCTCTTCTACATCAACATGTGTCCCCTCTTCTTCATGTGAGTGAGTAAATAAATATGAATGAACCTTGTTGTGTTTGCAGGGTCTCGCTGACGGAGAGCTCTATCTGGACGACGGGCACTCCTTCAGATTCAGAGACAGGAAGTCCTTCAGCCTGCGGCGCTTCAGCTTCCTGTCCGACCGTCTGATCTGCCGGTGAGAAACACTGAGGAGGAGCGGACATTAAAAAAACATTTCTATTTATTTTTGTATTTTTCATGTGCAAGCTACACTAAAGCTGCGCTGAGCCTCGACTAGTGGATTCACACACACTGTGGATATTTAAAGCATTTGCATTATCATTGCTATCATAGATCTTCAAAAGGGGAAACAGAAACACTTTAGTTATCGTGGGAGGGAAAGCCGGTTTCTTAAATTGATCACAGTTGCTCCATTTAAGAATAGAAATTAAATGGAATTAAATAAAATTTAAAATATTATTAAATCATTTGTATTAAATAAAAATAAACAAAACTTGAAGGTCTCCTATCATGCAAAATGCACTTTGTGATGTCTTCTCTACATCAACATGTGTCCCCGGTGTGTCGGGGAACTCACGCAGCGTCAGAACATAAAGCCCTCTCTCTTTTCCTCCGTACCCAAATCTCTAAAAACGGGAAACAACGGAGCTGATCCAGATTTGCGTCCGATATGACGTAATATCTGAAATGTGGACCCACGGCCCAATCAGAAAGCTGCTATCAGAAACAATGCCCGACTGTTTTGGACGTAATATGGTCGGTGTTTACATTAGCATCGCTAACACTCAGAGCTAACCTGTACTGGAGAGCATGTGTGTGAAGAAGCAGGATGTAAAAAGGAACTCACCTTGTGGTATAACCGGCAAGAGAGAAAGCCTTTGAGCTCCAGACTGTTCAGATCCTTGATAATCCATGATATGGCGTTTCATCACGGCAGCATTTAGTTTAGACGGTAGCTGCCGGGTCCCGCATGAGCTCAGACCCCTCCTCTTTTAGTTTTTAAAGCTTTATACCCAAATCAGCACTTTAGAAACAGGAAGTGAAACAGAGGGATATGAAGCATGGCTAGAATGATCTGTTTGGTATTTTGAGCAAAACACTTCATAGACATGTTTTTAATATATTGTATACATCTGAGAGCTATGCTACTTCCTAAACATAGCATGATAGGTGACCTTTAAATTAAATAACAATAAACAAAGGTTAAGGTAAACATGTGCACATGTAGCACAATACATATTATTTGTGTCAAACCTGACATGAACTATTCCAATTTCAAATAAAATTGTCACTAACTAAAGTACGATCTTTGGTAGATATAATAATCAGAATTAATATTAAAACCACATTTAAATCCCAGGGTTGATTCTGAATCGCCCCGTAGGCAGCGTTTGGTTTTGTCACGGTTATCATGTCAGGTCACAGGTCTATGTCTAGGTTTGGGTGTTTTCACTGTTCTCTGTCATGTTTTCCTCCTGTCGTTAGTTTCCCTGGTGTCCCTGTGTTTTCTCCTGCCTCCTCACCTGTGTCTCGTTAGCTGATTGTGTTCACCTGTGGCCCTTGTGTTTCTCCTCCCCTGCCCAGCTGTTTCTCGTCTTGTAATTATCCCTTCCTGTATTTAGTCTTGTCTCGTCCTGTGTTCAGTGTTGGTGCTTCTTTTGTTGGTGACTGAATTCACCCCGGTGAGTGTTCTGTTTTGCCTGTATTAGTTTCATTTTCCTTGAAATAAAGGATTATCAGAGTTATCTGCATTTGGGTCCTGCTTCCTTCACTCAACCGTGACAGAAAGCACCAACAGAAATGGACCCAGCAGATGATCCATTTGAGGTGGGAACTACAACATTTTTCTTTTGATTTGGCTTGCTGCTATGATTGGTGGAGGGGAGCGTCCAGTGTTCGGCAGAAGGAGGCCGCTCTGGTAGAGGCGCACCGGTTGGCTATGGAGAAACCGGACTTGGTGAAGTTCTTACCTGGCTGGATTTTGAACTTCATCTGGGTGTGTGATTTCCAGCCTGCTGACTATAAACGTCTCGGTGTTTTCCGTCTGGAGTCAACCAGTGCTTCCGCCCCAGTTCCTGCTCCTGTCCAAGAGTCGTTTTCTGGAACTCGGCTGGCTTTTGGAGGTCCACGGAGCCTTCAGGCGGCTTCTAAGAGAAGGAGTCGCAAGTCCAGGCTAGCAATCCGAGCCCCAAGAGCCATGGTTCCGGCTACAGAACCGGCCCACACAGCCATGGTTCCGGCCCCAGTACAGGCCCCAGCAGCCATGGTTCCAGCCCCAGTTCTGGCCCCAGCAGCCATGGTTCCAGCCCCAGTTCTGGCCCCAGCAGCCATTGTTCCAGCCCCAGTTCTGGCCCCAGCAGCCATGGTCCCGGCCCCAGCAGCCATGGTTCCAGCCTTAGCTCTGGCCCCAGCTGCCATAGTCCCATCTCTGGTCCCTTCTCTAGTCTCTTCTCGAGTCCCTTCTCTGGTCCCGTCTCTAGTCCCTCCTCTTGTCCCTTCCCTAGTCCCTCCTCAGGTCACTTTCCTAGTCCCTTCTCTAGTCCCTTCTCCAGTCCCCACCTCTAGTCACTTCTCTAGTCCCATCTCAAGTCCCTACTCAATTCCTTTCTCAAGTCCTTTCTCAAGTCCCTCCTCTAGTCACTTCCCTAGTCCCTTCTCCAGTCCCTCCTTTAGTCACCTCTCTGGCCCCTTCCCGAGCCCCTTCTCTAGTCCCACCTCGAGTCACTTCTCTAGTCCCTTCTCTCATCCCATCTCTAGTCCCCTCTCTAGTTCCCTCTCAAGTCTCCTCTCGAGCTACCTCTCGAGTCCCTTCTCAAGTCCCCTCTCAAGATCCCTCTCAAGTCTCCTCTCAAGTCGACTCTCCAGTTTCCTCTCGAGTTCCCTCTCAAGCCCTCTCTCGAGTCCCCACTCAAGCCCCTACTCATGTGCCGTTGGAGGTCCCGCAGACAACTCTCCTGCCGGGGGTCCTGCCAACCCCATGTCCTGTGCCGTTGGAGGTCCCGCCGACTACTCTCCTGCCCGGGGTCCTGCCACCCCATGTCCTGTACCGTTGGAGGTTCCGCTGGGGGTCCTGCCAACCCTGTGTCCTGTCCCGTTGGAGGTCCCGCAGACTAGTCTTCTGCCGGGGGTCCTGCCAACCCCATGTCCTGTCCCGTTGGAGGTCCCGCAGACTAGTCTTCTGCCGTGGGTCCTGCCAACCCCATGTCCTGTACCGTGGAGGTTCCGCTGGGGGTCCTGCCAACCCTGTGTCCTGTCCCGTTGGAGGTCCCGCAGACTAGTCTTCTGCCGGGGGTCCTGCCAACCCCATGTCCTGTCCCGTTGGAGGTCCCGCAGACTAGTCTTCTGCCGGGGGGTCCTGCCAACCCCATGTCCTGTCTCGTTGGAGGTCCCGCCGTCTACTCTCCTGCCGGGGGCCCTGCCAACCCCATGTCCTGTACCGTTGGAGGTTCCGCTGGGGGTCCTGCCAACCCCATGTCCTGTCCTCGTTGGAGGCCCCGCCGACTACTCTCCTGCCGGCGGTCCTGCCAACCCTGTGTCCTGTCCCGTTGGATGCCTCGCCGACTACTCTCCTGCCGGGGGTCCTGCCCATATCCTGTGTCCTGTCCCGTTGGAGGCCCCGCCGACTACTCTCCTGCCGGGGGTTCCTGCCAACCCTGTGTCCTGTGCCGTTGGAGGTCCCGCCGACTACTCTCCTGCCGGGGGTCCTGCCAACCCTTTGTCCTGTCTCGTTGGAGGCCCCGCCGACTACTCTCCTGCCGGGGGTCCTGCCAACCCTGTGTCCTGTCCCGTTGGAGGCCCCGCCGACTACTCTCTTGCCGGGGGTCCTGCCAACCCTATGTCCTGTCCCCGTTGGAGGCCCCGCCGACTACTCTCCTGCCGGGGGTCCTGCCAACCCCATGTCCTGTCCCGTTGGAGGTCCCGCCGACTACTCTCCTGCCAACCCTATGTCCTGTCCCGTTGAGGTCCCGCCGTCTACTCACCTGCCGGGGGTCCTGCCAACCTGTGTCCCTGTGCCGTTGGAGGTCCCGCCGTCTACTCTCCTGCCGGGGGGTCCTGCCAATCCTATGTCCTGTGCTGTGGGAGGCCCCGCCGACAACTCTCCTGCCGGGGGTCCGGCCAACCCTGTGTCCGTCCCGTTGGAGGCCCCGCCGACTACTCTCCTGCCGGGGGGTACTGCCAACCCTTTGTCCTGTCTCGTTGGAGGTCCGCCAACCGCTCTCCTGCTGGGGGTCCCTGCCAATTCCTGGTCCTCTTCCGTGGGGGATCTGCCGAAGCCTGTCCCGCCGGCTCCGGTTCCTGTCCGGCCGACACCGGGTCCTGCCCGGCCTCCGGAGCTGTCTGGTCCTCGCCCTCGATCCCGACCCTCTGTGAGCCGCGGTCTTCGCCCGCGGGCCCGGCCTCCTGACTCTTCCTGCCGCTGCCCTCGTCCTCGGGCCCGGCCCCCCTGACTCTTCCTGCCGCTGCCCTCGTCCTCGAGCCCGGCCCCCTGACTCTTCCTGCCGCTGCCTTCGCCCTCGATCCCGACCCTCTGTGAGCCGCGGTCTTCCGCCCGCGGGCCCGGCCTCCTGACTCTTCCTGCCGCTGCCCTCGTCCTCGGGCCCGCCCCCTGACTCTTCCTGCCGCTGCCCTCGTCCTCGAGCCCGGCCCCCTGACTCTTCCTGCCGCTGGCCCTTCGCCCTCATGCTCGGCCCCCTGAGTTCGCCCGCTGTGGCCTTCGCCCCACCATGGACTCTGCCTTGCCCCCGGGCCGTCCGCCCGAGACCCCCACCATGGACTCTGCCTTGCCCCCGGGCCGTCCGCCCGAGACCCCCACCTTGGACTCTGCCTTGCCCCCGGGTCGTCCGCCCAAGTTCCCCACCATGGACTCTGCCTTGCCCCCGGGCCGTCCGCCCGAGACCCCCACCTTGGACTCTGCCTTGCCCCCGGGCCGTCCGCCCGAGTTCCCCACCTTAGACTCTGCCTTCCCCCCGGCCGTCCGCCCGAGATCCCTTCCTGGTCCCCTACTGGGCTCCTGGGCGGTCAGCTTAGTCCCTCCTTCCTCCGGACCCCCTCCACCCACCCTGCTGGACTGTGTTGGATTTTTGTTTTGGGGTTTAGGGACGTCTGGAATCCGTCCCTTGAGGGGGGGGGTTCTGTCACGGTTATCATGTCAGGTCACAGGTCTATGTCTAGTTTGGGTGTTTTCATTGTTCTCTGTCATTTTTCCTCCTGTCGTTAGTTTCCCTGGTGTCCCTGGTTTTCTCCTCCCTCCTCACCTGTGTCTCGTTAGCTGATTGTGTTCACCTGTGGCCCTTCTGTTTCTCCTCCCCTGCCCAGCTGTTTCTCGTCTTGTAATTATCCCTCCTGTATTTAGTCTTGTCTCGTCCTGTGTTCAGTGTTGGTTCTCTTTTGTTGGTGACTGAATTCACCCCGGTGAGTGTTCTGTTTTGCCTGTATTAGTTTCATTTTCCTTGAAATAAAGGATTATCAGAGTTATCTGCATTTGGGTCCTGCTTCCTTCACTCAACCGTGACAGTTTTTGCAGTCTCTGAATACATGACAGAAAGTATTACTCGCGCTACTTGTTCATATTAAAGACTAGTGTCAAAGAAAAGCGTGATGTTTTGTGTTAATAACTTCTTAAGTACTTATTGTGTTTTCTTGCAGTGCTGCAGGTGAGGGGGAAACATTTGAGTGTGACACCATCGTTCAGACGCTCACCGTCCTGGGACTGAAGAGAAAACCGTCCTCTGTGGTCGTACACGTGAACGGTGAGGAGATCTGACATACATTATTTTTTATTTTTTAACATCATTTAAATAATTGAGAAGTAATAAAACAATGTCATTTTCAGAGGTTGGAGAAGTACTCAGATCTGAGTACTTCAGTAGAAGTACTCAGATCTTGTCCTTGAGTAAAAGTAGAAGTACTCAGATCTGGTACTTGAGTAGAAGTACTCAGATCTGTCCT
>CADEHL010001246.1:0-60000 GCA_902827135.1 Harpagifer antarcticus
TGCTTGTAAAACTGAACAGGACATTTTATAGAGAGAAATACTCGTTTGGGAAATAATACATTTTGGCCATCAGGCTCTCTGCGGGGTTTCCTCCCTGCACCTTCACACCATGCCCTGCAGCCACCTTTTCCATGTGTGCTCCGGAGGCCTGATCGACACCTTCATGTCACCTGCGACTGTGAGCGAGGGCTTCCTTCAGGAGCGCTGTACGTTTGAATTGGTCATTTGTTATATTGACGGCGCACTGAAGGCTTCTCATTGATCTCGCATCGACGCGGAGGCGAGCGGTAGATAAGCCCGCAGACGGGAGGAGATAAGCGCCTGTCGTTGTGCCTGACAGTCAAAGGACGGGGCAAAGTCACGTGTTTCCCAAAGTCACCCATTGAGCGCTGGGTGTTCGTCCCCACGAGCACACTTTAAAGGTCACCTATTATGCAAAGTCCACATGTCTCTTCTACATCAACATGTGTCCCCTCTTCTTCACGTCTCTTCTACATCAACATGTGTCCCCTCTTCTTCATGTCTCTTCTACATCAACATGTGGCCCCTCTTCTTCACGTCTCTTCTACATCAACATGTGTCCCCTCTTCTTCATGTCTCTTCTACATCAACATGTGGTCCCCTCTTCTTCATGTCTCTTCTACATCAACATGTGTCCCCCTCTTCTCCATGTCTCTTCTACATCAACATGTGTCCCCTCTTCTTCATGTCTCTTCCCTACATTCAACATGTGTCCCCTCTTCGTTCCAATGTCTCTTCTACATCAACATGTGTCCCCTCTTCTTCATGTCTCTTCTACATCAACATGTGTCCCCCTCTTCTTCATGTCTCTTCTACATCAACATGTGTCCCCTCTTCTTCATGTCTCTTCTACATCAACATGTGTCCCCTCTTCTTCATGTCTCTTGCTACATCAACATGTGTCCCCCTCTTCTTCATGTCTCTACACATCAACATGTGTCCCCTCTTTCTTCGTGTCTCTTCTACATCAACATGTGTCCCCTCTTCTTCATGTCTCTTCTACATCAACATGTGTCCCCTCTTCTTCATGTCTCTTCTACATCAACATGTGTCCCCTCTTCTTCATGTCTCTTCTACATCAACATGTGTCCCCTCTTCTTCATGTCTCTTCTACATCAACATGTGTCCCCTCTTCTTCATGTCTCTTCTACATCAACATGTGTCCCCTCTTCTCCATGTCTCTTCTACATCAACATGTGTCTCCTCTTCTTCATGTCTCTTCTACATCAACATGTGTCCCCTCTTCTTCATGTCTCTCTACATCAACATGTGTCCCCTCTTCTTCGTGTTCTTCTACATCAACATGTGTCCCCTCTTCTCCATGTCTCTTCTCTACACATGTGTCTCCTCTTCTTCATCTCTTCTACATCAACATGTGTCCCTCTTCTTCATGTCTCTTCTACATCAAATGTGTCCCCCTTCTTCATGTCTCTTCTACATCAACATGTGTCCCCCTCTTCTCCATGTCTCTTCTACATCAACATGTGTCCCCTCTTCTTCATGTCTCTTCTACATCAACATGTGTCCCTCTTCTTCATGTCTCTTCTACATCAACATGTGTCCCCTCTTCTCCATGTCTCTTCTACATCAACATGTGTCCCCTCTTCTTCATTGTCCTCTTCTACATCAACATGTGTCCCCTCTTCTTCATGTCTCTTCTACATCAACATGTGTCCCCTCTTCTTCATGTCTCTTCTACATCAACATGTGTCCCCTCTTCTCCATGTCTCTTCTACATCAACATGTGTCCTCCTCTTCTTCATGTCTCTTCTACATCAACATGTGTCCCTCTTTCTCATGTCTCTTCTACATCAACATGTGTCCCCTCTTCTCCATGTCTCTTCTACATCAACATGTGTCCCCTCTTCTTCATGTCTCTTCTACATCAACATGTGTCCCCTCTTCTTCATGTCTCTTCTACATCAACATGTGTCCCCTCTTCTTCATGTCTCTTCTACATCAACATGTGTCCCCTCTTCTTCATGTCTCTTCTACATCAACATGTGTCCCCTCTTCTTCATGTCTCTTCTACATCAACATGTGTCCCCTCTTCTTCATGTCTCTTCTACATCAACATGTGTCCCCTCTTCTTCATGTCTCTTCTACATCAACATGTGTCCCCTCTTCTTCATGTCTCTTCTACATCACCATGTGGCCCCTCTTCTTCATGTCTCTTCTACATCAACATGTGTCCCCTCTTCTTCACGTCTCTTCTACATCAACATGTGTCCCCTCTTCTTCACGTCTCTTCTACATCAACATGTGGCGTGGGGAGGGGCTCCTTATTTTCATCTAAAGAAACAGACAGAGAATCAGCACTTTGGAAACGGGGCTGAAACAGAGGGGATTATGGGTAATAATGCTGCAATGATCTGTTTGGTGTTTCAGCCAATCAGAGACAGGCTCTGTATATATCTGAGACCTGTGCTACATTGATGAGAAACAGCATAACAGGGACCTTTAAAACTAAATCTCACCAGTCCAACTTCCCGCCACGGAGCTCTGCAAAGCGGCTCTATTGAATTAGACGTGGTCTCCGTCACATTAGGAGTCGTCTCTCTCTGACAGCGGCGTATCAATCACCCCATTCACTCTTATTAGATTAAACTATGGGGGTGTCAAGTCGTTAATGTGAGAAATGGGGCGTCGGAGCGTGAGGATGGAAAATCTATTTCCACAAAGAGGCCGAGAGTCAGAGGAACTGCGTCAAACGTTACTAATGGTGATGTTCGGAGTTTGAACTAAGCACGTTAATATTGATAGATGGATGCCGTGATGTGTCTCCATACATACAGGAGCACAAGTCACGTCAAGGGAAAGGGGTGTGTGTGTGTGTGTGTGTGTGTGTGTGGAGAAGATACGGGTGTATTTTGTACATCTGTAGTGTCCGTAGGAGTTCTTGATCCACAAGTCACATGTGGATAGTGTTGTTCAGTGTAACTCAATTACAGCGTGACTGAAAGCTAATTCATTCCTCGTGTCTAAAATAAAATTAATTATTTTTAAGTGTTTCGCACTAAAACACTTACAACAAAGATTTAATTAAAAATGTGATTGCTGATAAACATAAATCTACATATAGGTGGCTATTTTTAGGAAAGCTTATGATGGATCCTTAGCGTTTGGGCGCACATATGCTGCAGATAAACACCTCAAACCTTTGATTAGTCGTCATACGCAGAAGGCAGGCTTTCCCTATAAATAGTTGTGCTTAATATTTCTCCTTTCAGACAACACAATCAGCTCAGTGTTATTTTCTGTTTGATGCATTATTTAAAGATTACCCAGAATAGCATGTTTCACAAATACTAGACTCAAATGTCTTCTAGTTGAGATTAAGAACGTCCAACCTGTCCTTAATGTGACCCTGAGAAGTCACACCGAGACACATAAAAGACTTTTCTGACTAACAACGAGGCCGACATGCGAGGACACTTTAGTGTGAAGTGGTTTGTGGCTTCAGAGCTGAAATATGGCCACAGGCTTTTGGAACGAGGACCGGCTCCATGCTGGGCTTCTGTGCCAAATCTCACAACCCTGTAAATGGCCATTAAAGCGCCTTTTGAATAATGCATGAGGAAGCTGGCCAGTTACGTTGGTTCGTCTGTGGATGCTAACGAATGACCAGAGGTGGGGTACAAATACTTCGTTACTGTACTTAAAGGTGGGGTATGTAATTTATTTCAGAAACAATTGTTGTTATATCCCGTAGCAATGAATATCTGAAGTGCTTTGACAATAAATCCATTAAAACATGTCATCTGAGGAAGCCGTGGCGCTGTGAAAAGCTCGACCAATCATCTGAGCCGGCCCGGCTAAAGTAACTGGATGGCCTGCCTGCCTGTCAGCCTTCCATCTGGGCACAACCTTATCTCGTGCCCTCATTGGTCATGTGCGCGTTCGTGTGTGTTGGAGGAGGGGCTCTGAGAGGAAGTGGCAGGTTTGTTCCGGCTGTGTATTTTCAAATTCTAGCCACTCGAGCTGCTTTCTCCAAAATGACCTACCCCACCTTTAAGTACATTTAAGGTGGACTTTCTACTTCTTACATGTTGAACCCAAATACCTGTACTTTCTACTTCTTACATGTTGAACCCAAATACCTGTACTTTCTACTTCTTACATGTTGAACCCAAATACCTGTACTTTCTACTTCTTACATGTTGAACACAAATACCTGTACTTTCTACTTCTTACATGTTGAACACAAATACCTGTACTTTCTACTTCTTACACGTTGAACCCAAATACCTGTACTTTCTACTTCTTACATGTTGAACACAAATACCTGTACTTTCTACTTCTTACATGTTGAACTCAAATACCTGTACTTTCTACTTCTTACATGTTGAACTCAAATACCTGTACTTTCTACTTCTTACATGTTGAACCCAAATACCTGTACTTTCTACTTCTTACATGTTGAACCCAAATACCTGTACTTTCTACTTCTCACATGTTGTACACAAATACCTGTACTTTCTACTTCTTACATGTTGAACTCAAATACCTGTACTTTCTACTTCTCACATGTTGTACACAAATACCTGTACTTTCTACTCTTTAAAACAGCTGCTAGTTATGGGTACTTTTTACTCAAGTACATTTCAAAGTTCTTTACTTTCACTTGAGTAAAGAAGTTTAGTCAGTACTTCTACTTTCACCAGAGTATCTTTACACACGAGTATCTGTACTTCTACTTGAGTAAGGATGTGTGTACTTCTACTTGAGTAAGGGATGTGTGTACTTCTACTTGAGTAAAGGATATGTGTACTTCTACTTGAGTAAGGGATGTGTGTACTTCTACTTGAGTAAAGGATATGTGTACTTCTACTTGAGTAAGGGATGTGTGAATGACAGAATCCTATGGTCAGTGTTTTGCTCCCATCTTCACGGACATTTCTTTTTACATGGATCATGTTCCGTTTCCATTCCTCCGCCCTCGTGTTCTGAGCTGGAGACGGCTGTATCTACGGTCTCCTGTGCGACGTGGGGGTCCGTGTGTTTCATTTCCCCCTCAGGAGAAGAGAGGGAAAGTTCGCCCACACTCCAGAGTCAGAGGGTGGTGATTAAAGACATGGCACTACGGGGGGGGGATTGGTGAAACGACTTGAGGCGACTTGAGGATATGTTCAGTGGGGAGAGTGTTGTGGCAGCGAAGAGGCTTTGGAGGCTGCTCAGCGGCCTCTTTTTCTTTCTACATGTCCTCCCTGTTTCGTCCAAGTCCCCCGTCCCTAAGGGGGCTTTGAGAGAAGTGATTTGTTTCCCAGCTCTCTTCCAGCATCACTCGCTGTTGGTAGGAACCTCGTGGGGGGATTGTTGTTTGCAGCCACATGTCTGCCATGTTACCGAGACATTTGAATTTCTGAAACATATTTTTGTCGTCTTAAAACCGAGTTTATAACGAGACTTTTGTCGAAGCAATGGCGGAAGTCGTTCGTCTTCGCGGTCTCTGATGTTGTCAGTAATAACTGTGGAAGCTAATTAAACACTTTTAGATTCAGATAACGAGTTACACAATTGAAATCAGAAACTAGAAGGAAGTCACATTCACACTTTGTCTTCACACGTCACACATGTGTGGCTCAGCGGATAGTGTTTCAAAGCATAATGGATGCTTTTCAGTTTGAAAGCCTTTTGTGACCCGTTTCCTTTTGGGAAAGTGTTCACACGGCGTACCACAGAACCGGTTTCTATCCCTGGCAAAAGGGTTTGTTTCTGTCTTTGACTCTTGCTTCAATGTCTGAGTAAAGATAGACCGTCTGCAGAAAGGGAAGAGTCCTTTGCAGCCGCTGAAATGCTGCATGTTCTCAGAAGCCTGCTCAATAAAGCAATCATGTGCTTCCACAGAGAACTGGAATAATTGCTTGAATTATAACAAAAAAGACAATTGCTTTGCCAATGCACTTGATTGAAGCTGAATCCACTTTGTGGCCAGGATACAGAGCTGGGTTAGTGTGCAGAAATTATATATTTTAGACTTTTTAAAACATTTTCTGTGTCCAGAAAAGACTGTTTTGATCGGTCTTCGGTCTCTTTTTTCAATTTGGTTTGCAATAACAGGAAAAGAGAAACTCTCTCTGGAGGACACTTTGGGATTGTAGCCTTTGCAGACCGTTTACACAAACCTATAGAAAACACTACAGAAGAATAATAGAGCCCCTTTAACATAACATACGCTAACATTGACTTCACAAGCCGTACATCTTATACGGCTGGAAAGCCTGCTTTCAGAGGAGACATTTCTCATGGGCGCACCCCACATACTCAGCTCTCCCACAAATGCTAGTTCCTCACGAATGCGGTTCCATTGGAAAGGTAAGGAAACAGGCTTTCTAACGGTATAATATTATGGCCGAAAAGCATTGTTACAACGTAGAAATCGTCTACCAAACACACATGTCCTTACTTTTTGTGTTAAGGTTATTTGGTGTATTCAGGAGGAAGCGGCCAACATGGAAAGTGTCCTGGCTCTAAATCCTCGTCTGATGGATTATTACAGACGGCACCTCCATATCACAAGGGTACAGCCCAGCAGTGGCTCAATGTTGCCCGCAGCAACATCAAGAACTCCTACGGACACTACAGATGTACAAAATACACCCGTATCTTCTCCACACACACACACACACACACCCCTTTCCCTGTCTGTTGCTAGGGGACAAAGGGCAGGTGTCCATGCGCTGCAGAAACAGTGGCGATGTTATTGATGACTCTTAGAGGCAGCATCGATGGGATCGGCTGGAGAAGGACACGGAGCAGAAGAAGCCAGCTGCGAGTGGAGAGACACCCAGAGAAAAGCACAGCCTCGTTCAGCACGAAAAAAGACATAACAAGATATAAACAAAGACTCACTGCTGATTGAAGGAATTATTATATTGTTGTACAACAGTATAAGAGCCAGAATACTACCGGCAAGAATAGAAGAACAGACTCTCACAGGTTTTATACACTTCTTTGCTCAATAACACTCTGACAACAAACATTTAAACACTCATGGTCTCTTTAAATAAACGACCACGGCCACGGCTCACAACACATGGTCAAATAATACAGATTGTTTCAACAATGCATCCGAGCTTTGGTCAGTGTGGTTTGAGCAGAAATGAGATTATGCAGCACACCCTTTTCTCTCAGAACACATTTCTCCACTTCCCCTCCTGCTAACCCCCCCCCCCACGGCGAGGGTCCTTACTGCGGCCGCTCCACAGTGATGTGTAGCTCAGTCCGCCACACGCTTTCCTGCTGTAATTGTGCAGCTTTAGTCTCTGATTAGCATCGGTTTCCACATGTAGAGTCACATCTCCAGAGCAGGCCGCGGCGCCGGGAGCTAATGTGTACTATTAGTGGTGGAGGTGGGAAGTAGTGGAGTACAAATACCTTGTTACTGTACTTAAGTATCTGGTGTCAGTACTTTACTCCACTACTTATTTTTCTGATGACTTTGACTTCTTACATGTTGAACCCAAATACCTGTACTTTCTACTTCTCACATGTTGAACTCAAATACCTGTACTTTCTACTTCTTACATGTTGAACACTAATACCTGTACTTTCTACTTCTTACATGTTGAACTCAAATACCTGTACTTTCTACTTCTTACATGTTGAACTCAAATACCTGTACTTTCTACTTCTTACATGTTGAACTCAAATACCTGTACTTTCTACTTCTTACATGTTGAACACAAATACCTGTACTTTCTACTTCTTACATGTTGAACACAAATACCTGTACTTTCTACTTCTCTCATGTTGAACACAAATACCTGTACTTTCTACTTCTTACATGTTGAACTCAAATACCTGTACTTTCTACTTCTTACATGTTGAACTCAAATACCTGTACTTTCTACTTCTTACATGTTGAACTCAAATACCTGTACTTTCTACTTCTCTCATGTTGAACTCAAATACCTGTACTTTCTACTTCTTACATGTTGAACTCAAATACCTGTACTTTCTACTTCTTACATGTTGAACACAAACACCTGTACTTTCTACTTCTTACATGTTGAACTCAAATACCTGTACTTTCTACTTCTTACATGTTGAACCCAAATACCTGTACTTTCTACTTCTCTCATGTTGAACACAAATACCTGTACTTTCTACATCTTACATGTTGAACTCAAATACCTGTACTTTCTACTTCTTACATGTTGAACCCAAATACCTGTACTTTCTACTTCTTACATGTTGAACTCAAATACCTGTACTTTCTACTTCTCACATGTTGAACTCAAATACCTGTACTTTCTACTTCTTACATGTTGAACCCAAATACCTGTACTTTCTACTTCTTACATGTTGAACCCAAATACCTGTACTTTCTACTTCTCACATGTTGAACTCAAATACCTGTACTTTCTACTTCTTACATGTTGAACACAAATACCTGTACTTTCTACTTCTCACATGTTGAACTCAAATACCTGTACTTTCTACTTCTTACATGTTGAACTCAAATACCTGTACTTTCTACTTCTTACATGTTGAACTCAAATACCTGTACTTTCTACTTCTCTCATTTCCCAAACAGCTGGTTCCTTTAGTCTGAATGTGTGTTTGATGCGTGATCATTATTCTTTAGAGTCATTGCGTGCCTATTGATTTGAACACGATCCGTGTATCCATCACTTCCTGGTCTTCTCTAAAGAAGAGGGACCAATGGAAACGTTGTCATGTTGCCGTTGTTCAGCATGGAAACATTCATTAGCTAACAATGACATTATTGTTCTATTGATATAAAGGGAGGTCAGGTACTCTTTAAAACAGCTGCTAGTTATGGGTACTTTCTACTGAAGGACATTTCAAAGTTCTTTACTTTGACTTGAGTAAAGAAGTTTAGTCAGTACTTCTACTTTCACCAGAGTATCTTAACACTCGAGTATCTGTACTTCTACTCGAGTGAAGGAAGTGTGTACTTCAGCCTTCTCTGGAGGGGATGAGAGTCTGTGGAAGATTTTGATTCTGCTTCCTGTCAAATGAATCATGGCCTCGGGTGACCTAATTAGGCGGGTGATAAATCAAAGCGGCCCACAGGCAGGGCATGCTGTTGGTGGGAGATATGTCAGTGACCCTCGGGGGAGACGGGCTAACCTTCATCACTTCCACGACTCAAGGTTAGGGCTGGAAATCAAGAGCGGTGTGAACTCTGCTGGCAGACGGCAACATGTCAGACAGAGGATGGCGCTAAACCTGATGCACTTTTGATCTAATCTATATGAGAAGCGGATATTACTTTAGTTCCTGTACCAGGTCACCTTTTGCATTCACCTTGTCTTTCTTCGTCATAAAAAGGACGTTTTTGCAACTTGTTACAAGAGCTACAACCCCACAGTGCTTTATCATTCAACGCTGGCATTTGCAAGTTAGCTAATTGCTCCGTTGTTTTGTCTTAAAATCCTCATGAGATCAACTCGTGACAAAGAACAGATACAGGAAGTGAAAGGCTCGATTTGTAAAGATGATTTTATCCGTAAATCAGGATACATCTCTAGTCGGAACAGCTTCTTCCTCAACGTGTTGCCTCTCCTAAGACTTTGTTAGCAGAAAAGTTTGTCTTAGATTGGTTACCGATGGGCTCATAGCATCCCCGGTGCGTCTGGTATCTGTGTTGTGCTGCAAGCCAAAGAGAGATACCCTGAAGGCACAAGGGCTCATGTGATTCGACAGTTGTCTCCTTCCATGCTGTGAAACCAGTGATTGCACCTCATTGGTTTCTTTCAAACTGAACTTTTGTTTCTACAGGTGCATCAAACACTAATGTATGGCTGTGGCTTTCATGCCTCATTCTGAAGCACTTCTACCGGCAGGTTCCAACGCATTAAGGCTCCAACGTTCAGATGTGTGCGTCAGACGGACACAACAAGCAAAGCATAAATCCCCCAAGCCCAGGTCACTTATTGACTGAAGCCTCACCTGTCCACACACACACACACACACACACACGCACACACACACACACACACACACACACACAACACACACACACACACACACACACACACACACACACACACACACACACGTGGATGCTGTATGGAAAGGATATAGCCGCGGGGCTGTTAGCGTAGATGGCGCTGCGTAGTTCTGACAGGTGTGACAGCCCTCGCGCTCCGAGGGAAGGGGAGAAGGAGAACAACAACCGTGATAGGCCAAAACCTCGGTGCAATGCCCTCTGGGAAATGTCCAGCTGCTGCTCTGATTGGTGGAAAGATGCGTCTGACAGGCCTTGGAGAACGGAGCTAGCTGCGATGCTTTCTCTTCCTCTTTTTCCCCGGCTGAAAGTCTCCTGGTGTTCTTCTGATCCGGAGAAGCTGCATTATCTGCCATGTAGATAATGCAGTCGGAAGTCATTGTCACGTTGTGTGTGTGTCTCAAACTCTGCGTGTTGCATTGACACACACTGATTTGCAGACTTGTAGATCTGGATTGTTCTTTGTCTGGTGACACAAACACTGGGTATGGGATTAGTGTGAAATGTTTTAATATCTCTAGAGGAAATGAACAACAAGTAGTTTGACATCATGCAAATATGGATGAAATTGTAGGGGACAAAAACGGTTGTATTATATCATAAAACATATTTACACATAGGTTTTTAAAAGTGAATCAATGCTGCTTTATTGCTGTTGTTTATGTAAGGGATGATGTGCAGCGACGCGGTCATTATGGGGAAAAGGCTGATCAGGAGCCCGGCGCGAAGCGGAGGGATCTAGATCGGCATGAAGGTGTTATTATCCCGCTTATTACACGGCCACATTCTCAACAACGTAACGTTATGACTCCCAATATTAATTGAAATGCTTTTATGGATTTAGAACATGATTTTATTGATTTAAAAATAGTTGTATGTATTGATTTAAATTGACATGCATCCGCTAAGAAAAGTAGTCCGTTGTTACCGTTTGAACTAACGTAGCAACGGCAGGAAGTGCTTCCATAGCGCTTTTGAGGAGCTTTTTGATGACAGACTTGAAAACATCGCTGCTTGCTTTAAAAGTAGCACACTTCATGATGTCAGACCTTGGGAAGTATCTAGATATCCCTGCCCTGATGCCAAAGGAACTGAATATGTGTCGCTCTTGTTTTGTCAGTTAGAAACTAACCAATTAACCAAACTGTATACAGTTACATCTAACAGACTTGTTTGTGCAGATGTGAGCGTCCTTAACAACGGTCAATAAGTGCTTGACAGCGGTCTGTTCTGGATTAACAACGTGTCACGTGTTCTGAATTGACCAATCAGAGTCGAGTATTCAACTAAACCATGTAATACATTGAATTATATATACATGTCGCTTGTGTAAAATCCAATCAAAAAGGGATTTACAAGAACACAAACTCAGGTTAACCATAAAACTGCCCTAATCTAAGTCACTGAATGCACGTCACATATTGTAGATGATAGGTAGTGTAGTGAACAGCGGGGGTCTAAGGCTCTTAGACACAGTAAGTAATATAGAGCACAAACAAAGCATTCAGTCCTTCCCTCTCCTCTACCTCACACTGAGCATACTGATTCTGCACAATTGGCAGCGTGCCAGCGTTCCCACTGCAGATGAGACAGGAAGTGGTCACTTTAAAATGCTGTCAACCTGTCCTTTGGGTGGGTCGTATCTGATGAGTTCATGTTGGTGGCAGGTGGAAGGTTCCTAACATTAGAGCATGTGTTTATGCTCCAACATCGCAGCTTTTGACCAGATCAGAATAATACTTTAAGTTAGCCTACATCCGTTTTTGAATCGCTTTTTAACGTAGCCTAAATCTTCACTTTTGGCAATTTGAAGAATACCATCTCACTGTGACGGTGCTCAGATAGCATGTGTGGCTAATGCGCTAACCTTACACATTTCCTGCAGCTCTCCCTGAGGTGGTGCGTAGGTTAAAGCTCTATGTGTCACATAGATTTCAGGCTTGCACTGGAAACGGATTGTTCCATAATACCTTTTATGTTCAACTCCCACTTCGAAGACTCTCACATGCTTCCTCACAGCGGGCCATTTAACCTCTAAAAAGTCGAGCATATTACGGCCCGTCCACACTACAGCTTCGACAGCGGTTTCCAACGCGTCTGCCCATTCACTTTGAATGGGGTGACGTCACTTTTCGCCGAACTGCATTGTGGGAAGCAGAGCGGAGCTTTCCTGGCATTTCAGGCTTCAAAAGTTGAGCGTGAAAGCATCAGCCAATCAAATCATATGCCAGTACAAGCTCTAGCCAATCAAACCGCTGCTTGTGTGTCAGAGGCGGGAGATTCATGTGATTGGTTGTTGGTCGAGCTTCAGACACGCCCAGCTCCAAGCTCTAGTGTGGACGGGCGTTACTCTGAATGAAGAGTAAGAGCGGCGCCGATATCAGCAGTGTCTAAAATCACAACAGTTTTTGGACAGAAGGGAAAGAAACCTTTACATAATTCATGCGTCTGCAAGGAGAGGAAATGTATTCAAAAGTTTCAATGTGTTATCTAAGGATATGTAAATGCGGTGTCTCAAAGGAGTCGACGTCAGATGACACTTCCTCGCCATCAGCAGAAGTGAGGCTTGGTTTTTTCAACAAACAATCTCGTCTCAGTGAAACAAACGGCCCAAGGTCACGAGCTGGAAGCGGGACGCCTCGCCCTTCAGTGTCCTTCACCGGGGATACTGACCGACTCGCTGCTCAGCTTCAACGCGCAGCAGGAAGAGAAAGACACAGTGTGAGGAAATGAGAGAAAGATGCAACTCCGGGAAGACATTAAGTTCTCACCTTGTGAGAGCATAACCCAAAATATATTCCCACGTCAGGATTCTCTTCACACTTCAATATTTGAGTGCGATTCTTTTTTTAAATAGAGATGAAAGATGGACGACGCCTCGCTGATGCTTTGGCGCCTCCTCTCGCAGCAGAAGTGTCTCTTTTAGGGTCTTTAGGGAGGGTTAGGGTCCTTAGGGAGGGGAAAGTGACATTGAACAGTAAAGTAGTCCTCGTAATGTTCTCAAGTTTAATGCTAAATAATAAACTTGGGTTAAATTGGACATCTCACGCTTCCTTCAGACGCAAGTTCCTGATAGATAAAGAAGTAAATAATCACCTCCCCCGTGGTTTTGAGTGACGGCTCCTGGTGGCCCCCGGGCAGCGAGTCTTAAACACAAGGCTTTGAGCCCCAGAGGCCCCCGAGCCCAGGGCTACGCCAGCTGCTGCAGTGATACACCCAGCAGGGGGCCGGACCAACGCTGAGAGGGGGAACATGCACAACTGGAGACTTCAATGTGTGTTTAGAGCTCGCCCTCTGTCTGCGTGCACCAGGTCAGGTTTGAGTTCAGGATCACAGGCGAGACCAAGGAGGTTCAGGGTGCTTACTTACGATACGATAATACTTTAATGGTCAGATCACGTCTGAAATGCTCCTCGCATCACAGCAGCTCCATGTGTGACTTCAACAGACACATATCAAGACGCAATACATGAAACACAAACATTTAATATAACAACACAATCTCTTCATCACCTTCTGGTAAGAAATGAACAAATCTAAAAGTTCAAACCAAACATTCATTAGCTAACAATGAAATTATTGTTCTATTGATATAAAGGGAGGTCAGGTACTCTTTAAAGCAGCTGCTAGCTATGGGTACTTTCTACTGAAGTACACTTCAAAGTTCTTTACTTTCACTTGAGCAAAGAAGTTTAGTCAGTACTTCTACTTTCACATGAGTATCTGTACTTCTACTTGAGGAAAGGGGCGGGGCTAGTGGAGTACTTCGTGACCACAGAGCGTGAACGTTGTGATCAGCTGTTTTAGCGCAGTGCTCCAGTGAAGGGGGGGGAGTCTCCCTCCGCAGCTGGTTGGCGTAGTTCTGGCACAGCTCCGTTGTACAGACCGACGTTAACAGCAGCCTGTCTGTGCGCACGGAGACCGACTCTGTCGTCCGGGGATCTAACCGCCTTCTGGAAAAGCTTCACAAGTACGTCGGTACGCAAATGCGCTTTGAGACTCAAGTGACGGCACGCATTTCAGATTACGCATTTGAGATTTCGTACATAACCTGCTGCCAGTTATGTGTTACCTGTACTACAGCAAAAGTATTCTCCGTCGGGACTTCCTGCAACAACACCACGCCGTTATCTTGATTCTGATTGGCCAGAAGACATTATCAAAGATGTTCTATTGAGAAGACGATCACTACGGGACAAAAGTTTTCAAAACCGTGGCTACTGAAATCAATCTGACTGCTGTCTGTGCAATTTACTCCACGCGAGTTGGAGGACTTTATTTAGCTTACTTTAACATCATGTTTCAAGGTGGGGCTAAGCCATTTCTTGGTATGGGTGTAGCCGACCCCAGCCACACCCTGGCGCTGCCGCTGGTGGGATGTATGGGGCGGGCCATTCTGCACATGCGCTAAATGCGTTCAATATTTTAACGCAATTCATTCAAAAAATTAATTACCGCCGTTAACGCGATAATTTTGACAGCATTAATATATATATAATTAAACAAATGTTTACCCCCCTTTCTCAGCAAAGAATCAGAGTTGCTGTTATTCATACATGTTCCCTAGGTCCCACGGATACGCGCCGTTCCCTTCTATTGACTTGGAGCAGATCAACGAGGTGTGTTCTGTTCAGCGGCTGTCAAAGGATCGTGTTTAAAGTCTGCTCTCAAACGATTAGCTTTGGATTAGCGGCAGCGTTTGTGTCGTCTGGTCGCTTTCTTTTCTGCTGTTCCTTTCAAACCCAAGTCATTTGGAAAAGTGGCTCTTAGTATCGCATCCCAATTCAAAAGCCGGCACACAAACCTGCGGGCTTTGGCGATCGTCTCTGCGTTGTTTCTGACGGGGAGTCGTGACTTTGACGCCGAGGCATGTTGCCAAACATCTCTCGCTGAATATAAAGCTGTCTCATTGTTTGTCCAAATGTGGATAATGATAGTTGTATCCACTCACAGCTCAGTGGGTGTTGTATTATTAATGCTTTAATTAAAGAGTGAATCAATAGTGAATCACACGGGGGAGAAAGAGGCTCTTCTGGCCAATACGTGCTCTCAAGTCAGCTGTTCTATCTGCTTCAAAGGCAATGCTCCCGGGATATTAAGCATCACGCTGTGCATTGATTCCAACACACAAATAGAAACATGTCCTGGTTTATGAAAGCGTTTCTATGTTCATCTGCATGCAGGCTATAAATCACAATTCATTTGAGAGTTTGTTCACGTGCGCAGGCCTCGTATACTGCCCCATTAACTCGCCCAATTAACGATAAATGGTTAATGAAATGGCTTCTGTGAGTCTTGCTATGCATACAAACCAGCGTGACGGAGGAAGTGACTAAACACAGCCATTGCTCTGACTCTTAATAGAAGCTGAGGTTGAGACAAGACTAACTAAAAAGAGTGCTTTCCAGGAATACACCATGTTAAGACTCGTTTAACATTTAAAGCAATATAAGAATATATTAAGAATGAAATGTCTCAGCTGGATTAGGAACACATTGTCCGTGCTGTTATCTGTGGCTCCGTTGGCTTATCATGTCATTATAGGTTTATCTACAAGAGGTTGCTTAAGAGTAGAGTCCTCACTGACTGGGTGTCAAAGCATTGATTCAAATCACTTCTACTTGTTCTAAAGCACTCGATGCTTCAAGACCCAGGACATATTTCCCACAATGCTCAGCTGTACTGTGTGTTTAGTGCTAATTGGTGTGCAAACACCCTAAGCTAAGACGGTGAACACGGTTCAGTGCAACCCCGTTTACATGTTAGAAATGTTGTTGTTAGTAATTAGCTTGGAGCTAAAGAGTCCTCTCCTGCTGATGCTCTGGTGTATATCAGTATGTAGTGTCTCTACTTTAAAGAGTCCTCTCCTGCTGATGCTCTGGTGTATATCAGTATGTAGTGTCTCTACTTTAAAGAGTCCTCTCCTGCTGATGTTCAGGTGTATATCAGTATGTAGTGTCTCTACTTTAAGAGTCCCTCTCCTGCTGATGTTCAGGTGTATATCAGTATGTAGTGTCTCTACTTTAAAGAGTCCTCTCCTGCTGATGTTCAGGTGTATATCAGTATGTAGTGTCTCTACTTTAAAGAGTCCTCTCCTGCTGATGTTCAGGTGTATATCAGTATGTAGTGTCTCTACTTTAAAGAGTCCTCTCCTGCTGATGTTCTGGTGTATATCAGTGTGTAGTGTCTCTACTTTAAAGAGTCCTCTCCTGCTGATGTTCAGGTGTATATCAGTATGTAGTGTCTCTACTTTAAAGAGTCCTCTCCTGCTGATGTTCAGGTGTATATCAGTATGTAGTGTCTCTACTTTAAAGAGTCCTCTCCTGCTGATGTTCAGGTGTATATCAGTATGTAGTGTCTCTACTTTAAAGAGTCCTCTCCTGCTGATGTTCAGGTGTATATCAGTATGTAGTGTCTCTACTTAAAGAGTCCTCTCCTGTTGATGTTCAGGTGTATATCAGTATGTAGTGTCTCTACTTTAAAGAGTCCTCTCCTGCTGATGTTCAGGTGTATATCAGTATGTAGTGTCTCTACTTTAAAGAGTCCTCTCCTGTTGATGTTCAGGTGTATATCAGTATGTAGTGTCTCTACTTTAAAGAGTCCTCTCCTGCTGATGTTCAGGTGTATATCAGTAGGTAGTGTCTCTACTTTAAAGAGTCCTTTCCTGCTGATGTTCAGGTGTATATCAGTATGTAGTGTCTCTACTTTAAAGAGTCCTCTCCTGCTGATGTTCAGGTGTATATCAGTATGTAGTGTCTCTACTTTAAAGAGTCCTCTCCTGCTGATGTTCAGGTGTATATCAGCATGTAGTGTCTCTAATTTAAAGAGTCCTCTCCTGCTGATGTTCAGGTGTATATCAGTGTGTAGTGTCTCTACTTTAAAGAGTCCTCTCCTGCTGAGGTGTATATCAGTATGGACGCTTTTGACTTCAACATTTAAAAACAAATAGAGGATGTGAGGTCCACCACCTGCCCACACACCCCCCGTCAAATTGTCCCACCCACATTGAGGATGCTTCCTACGCCCCCATGGTTGCCGTGGCGACAGAAAGACAGTTTTCTGGAAGTACCTCAAGTGTGAAAGTGCAGCCTTGTGTCACTGCAGGTCGTTGTGGATGTCTCACCTGTGATACTTGTGAACCACACAGAGCCCGTAAACAAGAAAGCAGCCAATCAGAAATGGGTTCATTTATCTGCTAATTCGTTCTGAGGTTCGTAAGATAAACGATCGCTAGCGGCACACGTCCATAGATCAGTGTAGCTGCACGTCACGTGAAAGACAAGATGGCCTGAGGTGTGCTTTGATAAGTTGTTCTCTACTGCGGGAGAGATTAGAAGCAATCATTGTGAGAAGGAAGGTAATTGATACAGCAGGGCTTGTTAGATAAACAATAAGTCGACTCGCTCGCGGCTCGTAGAAAGAGACGGCTAATTTAACTCCTGATCCAAATCAAAGTAAAGCATTTCAGTACCTGTAATGAAGCGGGGAACATCAGGTTCAGAGTTCGTCCTATTCCTAATGTAACTTCTACCGATTGAGGAGTCTGACTTTATTGAATCTCCGAGTGAGACACTAGCGGTTCCTACTCTCGGTTCAGAACCCGCTCTGGGTCCGAGATGATGTTGTTCCTCTCCTGTGGAGTGCGGTCGTCTCGGGAGTCGTCTCCGCGCTCGGCTGCTTCCTGAGAGACGCACACCTTCTCCGACTCGCGTTAAGGCCGCCTGACCGGCATGTGGCGACGTCAACACACTCGCTCCTCCCTGTCGCATCCCGCTCAGCAGGGGGGATCCAATTACCTGAGCTGTGAGTGGAAGTGAGGGGAAATGCCAGCAGTGGTTAGCACACACACACACACACACACACACACACACACACACACACACACACACCGGCACCCAGGAGACAGACAGACACATGCTTTTCCCCGTCACACACACTCCTACATGCAGAGTTATTTATGCAATCGCTCAGTGAACCCTAAAGTCCCTGCTGGTACTCAATCTGTGTGTGTGTGTGTGTGTGTGTGTGTGTGTGTGTGTGTGTGTGTGTGTGTGTGTGTGTGTGTGTGTGTGTGTGTGTGTGTGTGTGTGTGTGTGTGTGTGTGTGTGTGTGGTGTGTGTGTGTGTGTGTGTGTGTGTGGTGTGTGTGTGTGTGTGTGTGTGTGTGTGTGTGTGTGTGTGTGTGTGTGTGTGTGTGTGTGTGTGTGGCTCTCATGGAGTTACATGTGATACGAGTGCTTTTTGTGTGTGTGTGTGAGGCTTCCTATAAGCGCTCTGAATGTTGGTTAACACCACAGGAGACATTGGCAAGTATTTATTAACAAGTGTGTGTGTGTGTGTGTGTGTGTGTGTGTGTGTGTGTGTGTGTGTGTGTGTGTGTGTGTGTGTGTGTGTGTGTGTGTGTGTGTGTGTGTGTGTGTGTGTGTGTGTGTGTGTGTGTGTGTGTGTGGTGTGTGTGGTGTGTGTGTGTGTGTGTGTGTGTGTGTGTGTGTGTGTGTGTGTGTGTGTGTGTGTGTGTGTGTGTGTGTGTGTGTGTGTGTGTGTGTGTGTGTGTGTGTGTGTGTGTGTGTGTGTGTGTGTGTGTGTGTGTGTGTGTGTGTGTGTGTGTGTGGCTACAGATGTTGGTTAAGGGATAGAAAATAGTCATGCATGTGAATCGGTGTTTTAAAGTGCCCTTAAAACAGGACAGACCTTTCCTTTAGCTAAGACACGTCCGCACGGTGAATGAATGAAGTCCATCTGACATATTGTGTACGTCTCATCTCCTCTATTGGCTCTTTTCCTCGCCTAGTGTTCTTCCCAGTGGAGGAGACATTGGGACATATGAACTGTAAGAGAGGCCGCTGCGTGATGAGTCTGAGTCTGAGGGCAGGAGCCCTTACTGTGATGGTTCTAATACATTTGGACCATGGACAGTTTGTCATCCGTTCGTCGAGCAATTAAACGTGAAACAAGAGGGATGTGGTTTAAATATTGGAGAGGAGTTTAGGGTCCGTGGGGAGGAGAGGAGTTTAGGGTCCGTGGGGAGGAGAGGAGTTTAGGGTCCGTGGGGAGGAGAGGAGTTTAGGGTCCGTGGGGAGGAGAGTTTAGGGTCCGTGGGGAGGAGAGTTCTGGGTCCGTGGGGAGGAGAGTTCTGGGTCCGTGGGGAGGAGAGTTCTGGGTCCGTGGGGAGGAGAGGAGTTTAAATCATCTGGCTCAAGGTTTCTGGCACAGAAGAGAAGTTCTTATACATAATGGAAGTACCATACATGAACCACTTAACATCAGTGAACGTCAGCTTTTCAAAATAAAATAACTATTTTATTGTCTTTTAAATGGAGTTGTTTTGAAACAGTGTTAGCCTATTAGCATATACTTAGAAGCATTTAAGTCAATAAATACAAGTGCACATTGAAGGTTATATGTCAAACTAAGTGTTTAACATCGTAATATGTTATTATGAATATTAATGTTTGATAAATGATTTACTCTAATGTGATGATTTAGTTAGAAGCCAACAAGTCGTCAAGTGCTAATTCATCTTCCACACAAAGCCTAATATGTGTCTGTTTGTACACTTAGCTTTACTCATGATGCGATACACTTGTAAGCACGCTAAGAACTCGTGGTCTCTGCGTTCTTGTAGTTTCTAAGATGACGTGGTCGTTGTGATGTGTGTGTTTCCCTGTGAGGGGACGTTGGGTTTAAGGACCCTGGCCTCCCTCTGGGCCCTTCATCAGTGAACCCCCTGTCCCCCAGAGGTCCAATTAGGACAGTCAATCAAGAGTGCTTGTGTGGGCCATCATACTGTCATTTAGTGAGCCTTCCTCTATGGTGCCCCACACACACACACACACACACACACACACACACACACACACACACACACACACACACACTTGGAGTCTCTCGTGCAATCAGCTATAGACAGAGGAACTCACACACTGGCTCTTTGACCCCCTGTGTGTGTGTGTGTGTGTGTGTGTGTGTGGTGTGTGTGTGTGTGTGTGTGTGGTGTGTGTGTGTGTGTGTGTGTGTGTGTGTGTGTGTGTGTGTGTGTGTGTGTGTGTGTGTGTGTGTGTGTGTGTGTGTGTGTGTGGTGTGTGTGTGTGTGTGTGTGTGTGTGTGTGTGTGTGTGTGTGTGTGTGTGTGTGTGTGTGTGTGTGTGTGTGTGTGTGTGTGTGTGTGTGTGTGTCTCCTCCACTTTACTAATTGCTCGGAGCACTAGATAAGACTGTAATTACAAGAAAGTAGCTCGCAGTCAGTCCTCGGTTCTGATGACTCTTGTGTGAACCCGATGCCATCGTGCAGAAGCCAAAGCATCCGCTGACACACGGGAAGCATGCTCTCTTTGTTTATGGACATGTGTTTCCTTCGCGCTGATTGAGACGTTGTTTGCAACACGTTTTGCAATCAACGGGACATTAAAGATGACGGGGACATGTTGAGAGACACACGTGTAAAGAAAGTATCAACAAAGGAAATGAATGGTGTCGCGTTAGATATCTTAAGCTTCCATAATGATAAAGAAGGAATGTGTTAAAGTGTTAGTGAAAGGAAGCATCCGCTCAGATACAGAGTTCACTAATCAGCTAGGTAGGATACTCAGGATAGCTCTGTACACAAGGAGAGAGCTGTCCTTGGTGCTGAAGTCGAACACTAGGCTTTCCTTCTGATCGGGAGGGAGAGAGCTGTCCTTGGTGCTGAAGTCGAACACTAGGCTTTCCTTCTGATCGGGAGGGAGAGAGCTGTCCTTGGTGCTGAAGTCGAACACTAGGCTTTCCTTCTGAACACATACGGAGTCCGTTTCTCAATCTCGAGGATACTGGCTTCCAAGCCAACATTTCAAGGATGCTACGTCATCGAGTGCCTCCGAAGGACTGTTCCAATCTCCAGCATACTTGGAATTCCACCGAGGCCGCGTCCTTGGTTTGGGGGTAAGCACATGAGTAGGCTTCGCGTCCTTAAAATCCCCACAATGCTTTGCGCACGGACCAATTCCCCCAAATCTGTGGCGGAAAATGTAAGGCGAGGTCTCTCATGTGACGCACACTTGCTCGCCTGTTCCACAGCTTCTGAAGCAAGTGACTCGGAAGGCTACCAAGCAAGCATCCTCTCGATTGAGAAACGGCCAGACTGTATAGTGTCCTCCTGTGTACACACACAGCCTCGTAAGGGATCCCTCCTCTCCCCTTGCTTTACAGTATAACTCAATCCATTACGGTTTGTTTACCTGACTGATCCCAGGGCAGCGTTCTCTCGGCGCGGCGTGGGAGTAGATATCAAGAGGTAATCCATGTTTGGGTCGGACTCCAGGATGCTTCACAGGGAGAAAACACATTCCTCCTTTGTTCCAAACCTGGCAAACGCTCAACTGTGATTGGCTTGTTGTCCATTGCTGTCACATGTCTTCCCAACTGCTTCCCATACGGCTGCAACAGGGCACACATTTAAAGCCTTTCAAGACATTTCAAGATTGATCAGTTAAAGACAATGTGTTTTATTTTGCATGGTCGGAACAAAGTGTGCGGGAAGGTGTGTGTGATTGGACACTTTAGTGATAGTGGCAGATAAAGGACTTTAAGAGGCTTATTGTTGGAGGGAAGAAAGCAAGGCGACGCCAACAAGAAGGTTCCCACCTGCAGAGAGGAAGCATTTACTGAGGACACGAGCAGCGGGAGATCACACTTTGTTTTGGAGATGCACCACTTAAGAACATGATACAGAAGAAGCTGGATGTCCATCGGTGTTCCAACACACACACACATACACACACACACACACACACACACACACACACACACACACACACGTTTAGTATAGCACCGTTCACTGAAATAAAATTCACAAGAAAGAAGAAGAGTTGAAATGAAGACCACAGACACATGAACACAATAACAACACGAGGCAGACATTAAGGTAACCATAGAAACAAAGCACGGAGCACATGGAGTCCTGGAAGGAGCAGACATCGGGACAGAACACACACACACACACACACACACACACACACACACACACACACACATCTCGAGTAGAAACTAAAGCCAATGTAAAAAGATGGGTTAAAAGCTTCTACAGAGACTGTCTATAGGGAGAGAGTTCAACTGTGTTGGAGCCACCACTTGAAGATGACTACACACACACACGCACACACACACACACACACACACACACACACACACAGCTCAGAGATGACCATGCCACACACACACACACACACACACACACACACAGCTCAGAGATGACCATGCCACACACACACACACACACACACACACACACACACACACACACACAGCTCAGAGATGACCATGACACACACACACACACACACACACACACACACACACACACACGTCTTTTGGGATGATCCATCAGTGGTTGGAGAGAACATTAGAGAAGCGAGATGACAACGGCTTCTGAGACGGATGAATGTGCCCGGGCGCTGTGAAAGGAGCGCGAAAAGAGACGTTCACATTCATCCATCCATCCTCGTCAGCATGCCCCCCCAGCTGTCACACACACACACACACACACACACACACTGTTTTTGTTGTCTTCTTTGTCTCCATGTATATGTTGTCATGTGTCTCTACTTGTGAATTCACCGTCCTGTCTGCTGTGTATCGGTGACACTGTACTCGTATATCACTAAATACAGAATACACACACTCACACACACACACACACACACACACACACACACACACACACACACACACACACTCTCTCACACACCATCATGGGAGAAAGCAGGGTTTCGTCACATCTTGTTGACATTTGCATAGGCACTCGGAGTAATTTATGTAAGGTTAGCTTGCTCCCCGCGCACTGGGCCGGAGCACAGTGAAAGCAAACAGAGGGAGAAAGAGACAAATTGCTTTTTTAAATTGCTCAGACAAGGGGTGCTCTATTAGGACGGAGTGCAAACACAGGGGGGCAAACTGCAGCAGTGTGGCTAAATCTAATGGGAATAACCATGTGCCCACACTGGCATCTGCATGGAACCAGTTAGATCTGGATGGAGAACATGAGCTGAATGGAGCTGGCTCTCACCACCTCCTAAGCACTTTATGTTCAGCCTGCAAGGTGAGGACAACTTCGTCTCACGAGGGACGAAGCTGGAGGACACTTCTTACATATCGCTGATGCTCCATCACTTTCATTACACGTCGTCTTTTGTTTCAATCTCTGAATAGGATTCGCTTAGAAATAGAAAGTTCAGGGTAATCAACTGTTGACATTTTCTCCAATAAATGTATGTTTTCAAAGTCGATGAATAATCGCAATTACAATTATTGACCCAAATAATCGAGATTATGATTTTTGCCATAATCGAGCAGCCCTACTTAGAAATGAGACGTTATTTCATCGTTTCAGTGACTCGCTCGTTGGGTTGTGTTAATGCACCGTGTGGCTCTGAGACGACCTTCTGAGGAGACAGTCTCGATACGTCACAGATGACCCATCCAGTGGCCCCTTCACCGACGGCTGACATTCCGACACCCGTCGTTTTACGGCTTTACTCTCCGTGTGTCGGACGATATAAGCCTGATGTGTTTTGATGTTCCTTTGAGCAGCAAACCTCATGAGTGTGAGTTAACCCATATCCTTTGAATCAGTGGCGAACCGTGGCTATCACAACTGGACCTTCTGTAGACACACACCCTTGCTTCGTGGCATTCATCTAGATCCTCTGTCTCGAGCCAGTGAACTAGCGGGCCTTCTAGAGCACCTGGAACCGAGGGGAACTCTGAAAGAACACGCCCATTGGCTACAAATCAATATCTGATTGGTTGATCAAACTGTCAGTCCAAACGTGCGCTCTCATTCAGTGCAACGGCCAGGGCGTTCGATCAAGGATGTAGAATACCTTGGTGAAGGATGTTCTACCCAGAGACCCAGAACAAGATCTGATTGGTTGCTTTCTTTTCTACTGAAATGCGTAGAGCATGGTCCGAGAGGGACAAACAAATCAACGTAACACTGTGACATTACAGATCAACAATACGGATACCATTCATTTATTCATTTTATTTATATAATTAAATCGATGTTTGTTTTATCTGAGTGCTCCAGGGTGTTCTCTGAATACCTCGAAGGCCCTGACGGTTCGCCACGGCTTTGTACGTGATGTAACTCTGCTCCGTCTGTCGAGTAACACACGCTTAGCTACGCACTCTGGTGGTTCATTTAAATCCTCAATACAGTTGTTATGCACCCCACTTGTATGTAAATCTGATTATCATTTATGTATGCTAAGTGCACAGCGCACCTCCCTGACTGTGTGTGTGTGTGTGTGTGTGTGTGTTCCCTTGACCTCATGCTGTAAACAAGACATGTTTCTCACTTTAATTACCCGTTCCCAACTCAACACTTTCTCTCATTAGAGGCGACGGCGTGATTGTAAATCATTACCGTGTGTTATGAGGTTTACTCGATGAGTGCAGTACGTATTTCAATGTGTTCTCACGGCTTCTACTCAGACGTCTGGGAAATGGATGAAGATACGAAACGTAGACGGAAGGATCATGTAAATGGCAAGGACATGCTTTTCAGTAAGGTTTCAAATGGCTTCTCTCTTTTGGGATGCTTCACAAACCTTTTGGACATGTGGCTTTAGGACAGATGTGTTCAGTTGAGGCGATAGGAAAGGCTTGATGAAAGCCCACTTCACATTCTGCATGTGACCTATTTGGCTTAAGGAGAAGTCATACATGGAGAGAGGAAGGCCACGAGCACATGACACCAGAACTGAAATATTTATTGGGACACTTCCCAGCATCCCGTCTCTGAACACGGATCTCTTGCTCTGCTGTACTGCGACTTGGATTTCATCAGAGATGCGCAATGACGAAATCAGACCTCGTATCAAAGTAGAATCATTTAATGTCCTTGTCCTTAAACAAATCACGTGTATTGCACATGGAGGACGATGAAGGGTAGAGTTCAGGGGTCTTTGAGTCTGTTTGATCCCAGTTTGAGACAGAAAGGTTTAGATTGTATTTGTGTCAAGCTGCAGCATTGGCGTTTACAAAGTATCTGAAACTAAAGCAGCGCAATAGTCGGCTCTGGTCACAGCAGATGTATCGAATGACGCATGATCATCAATTACTTTGCAGCTGACAAAAGAACAAAGACTCCGAGTCAGAGGGGACATGAGAGAAAATCAACAATCCTCCAATTAAGCGTTTCATTCTGTGGAAATGAAACGAGGCGCGGAGACGCAGCCGTAGAGGAACAGCTGATAGAAGTGTGTTTCGTCTGTTCGCTCCAACAGTCCTTCCTCCCTGCGGTTCCTGGCTGCTCGATAACCTTCAAAGTGTCCTGCTTCCTCCTCTCTGGGTATCATAGCGCCCCAAAAACACCCCGTGGATAGGGGGAGATGTTGGCTTTGTGCAGGAGGACCCCCCTCGGTGCTACCGTGCCCCGTCCACGGCCTTCTTTGGGCGGAACTTCAATGAAAGCTTGTAATCCTGCGCTGCTTGTTTGTGCATGTGTGGCCCCAGCAAGGCTCTCCCTCGGAGGGACGTTTGACGGTGTAGGGTGACAGCAAGGACATCTGGCTCCCCTTGCTTTGGACCCTGCTCTCTGGGTGGAGGCCACGTGTTCACGGAGGGGGACACATAGTTGATATTCATTAACGAGTACTTGTTGTACTTCAGGCTTTGTTTTTGTAACTACCGTGAAATGTTTACATGCTAAACAGGTCCTTGACATGCACACACACACCTTGGAAAGCATAATAGGGGTCCTTTAGTATGTGTAGCTAGGGGTAGCTTAGGGTTTAGAGAACACGTGTTCATGGAGTGGGACAAAGCGTCCGTTTCCTCATTGATTCGAGCACATATTATACTTCAGGGTTTAGTCTGTACCTCTGTGTTATGCTGACATGCGTTAATGTTTAAAAGGTCCTTCACATGCACACACACCTTGATAACACGACAGGAAAGCATTGAAGGGGCCCTTTAAATGTTATGGTAGGAGTTAGCTTAGGTTTGAGTGTATACACTTCGGAGAAAAGGTGTGGGGAACAATCTTCCACTTCCTCATTGATTTACAGTTGATGGAGCACATATTATACTTCAGGGTTTAGTCTGTACCTCTGTGTTATGCTGACACGTTAATGTTTAAAAAGGTCCTTCACATGCACACCTTGATAACACGACAGGAGAGCATAACAGAGACCCTTTGACACCTCATGGTAAGTCGGGGTTAGCTTATGTTTGAGTGTACTTACTGTACGGAACATGCCATGGATTATCAACGTTCAATAACACACGAATAACTGGAGCAGTGTATTCTTCGAGGCGGCAAGTGTGCCATTGTTTATACACATTTACACAAGCTCCATTTCACTCACCGCTCGTGTGCACTTAAAGGAAAGCATACATGTTAAAGAGTCTCACACACATGCCTGCACACACTCCTAGAGAGCGCCTGCCTCGGGGTTTGGATGAACTGTGAACAGATTAGCGTTGACAGATACTTCTCTCTGTCTCTTTCTGGGGCAAAGACGGGCTTTCATCTCCGAACACGCCTCGCTAACGTTGGTGTTAGCATCTGTGATCCCCCTCCGAACACTCCTCGCTAACGTTGGTGTTAGCATCTGTGATCCCCCTCCCAACACGCCTCGCTAACGTTGGTGTTAGCATCTGTGATCCCCCTCCCAACACGCCTCGCTAACGTTGGTGTTAGCATCTGTGATCCCCCTCCGAACACTCCTCGCTAACGTTGGTGTTAGCATCTGTGATCCCCCTCCGAACACTCCTCGCTAACGTTGGTGTTAGCATCTGTGATCCCCCTCCCAACACGCCTCGCTAACGTTGGTGTTAGCATCTGTGATCCCCCTCCCAACACGCCTCGCTAACGTTGGTGTTAGCATCTGTGATCCCCCTCCCAACACTCCTCGCTAACGTTGGTGTTAGCATCTGTGATCCCCCTCCCAACACGCCTCGCTAACGTTGGTGTTAGCATGGCTCTGTGATCCCTCTCCCAACACTCCTCGCTAACGTTGGTGTTAGCATCTGTGATCCCCCTCCGAACACTCCTCGCTAACGTTGGTGTTAGCATCTGTGATCCCTCTCCCAACACGCCTCGCTAACGTTGGTGTTAGCATCTGTGATCCCCCTCCCAACACGCCTCGCTAACGTTGGTGTTAGCATCTGTGATCCCCCTCCGAACACTCCTCGCTAACGTTGGTGTTAGCATCTGTGATCCCCCTCCGAACACTCCTCGCTAACGTTGGTGTTAGCATCTGTGATCCCCCTCCGAACACTCCTCGCTAACGTTGGTGTTAGCATCTGTGATCCCCCTCCGAACACTCCTCGCTAACGTTGGTGTTAGCATGGCTCTGTGATCCTCCTCCCAACACGCCTCGCTAACGTTGGTGTTAGCATCTGTGATCCCCCTCCGAACACTCCTCGCTAACGTTGGTGTTAGCATCTGTGATCCCTCTCCGAACACTCCTCGCTAACGTTGGTGTTAGCATCTGTGATCCCCCTCCCAACACGCCTCGCTAACGTTGGTGTTAGCATCTGTGATCCCTCTCCCAACACGCCTCGCTAACGTTGGTGTTAGCATCTGTGATCCCCCTCCCAACACTCCTCGCTAACGTTGGTGTTAGCATCTGTGATCCCCCTCCCAACACGCCTCGCTAACGTTGGTGTTAGCATCTGTGATCCCCCTCCCAACACTCCTCGCTAACGTTGGTGTTAGCATCTGTGATCCCCCTCCGAACACTCCTCGCTAACGTTGGTGTTAGCATGGCTCTGTAATCCCCCTCCCAACACGCCTCGCTAACGTTGGTGTTAGCATCTGTGATCCCCCTCCCAACACTCCTCGCTAACGTTGGTGTTAGCATCTGTGATCCCCCTCCGAACACTCCTCGCTAACGTTGGTGTTAGCATGGCTCTGTGATCCCCCTCTGAACACTCCTCGCTAACGTTGGTGTTAGCATCTGTGATCCCTCTCCCAACACGCCTCGCTAACGTTGGTGTTAGCATCTGTGATCCCCCTCCGAACACTCCTCGCTAACGTTGGTGTTAGCATCTGTGATCCCCCTCCCAACACGCCTCGCTAACGTTGGTGTTAGCATGGCTCTGTGATCCCCCTCCCAACACGCCTCGCTAACGTTGGTGTTAGCATGGCTCTGTGATCCCCCTCCCAACACGCCTCGCTAACGTTGGTGTTAGCATCTGTGATCCCCCTCCCAACACTCCTCGCTAACGTTGGTGTTAGCATCTGTGATCCCCCTCTGAACACTCCTCGCTAACGTTGGTGTTAGCATCTGTGATCCCCCTCCCAACACTCCTCGCTAACGTTGGTGTTAGCATCTGTGATCCCCCTCCCAACACTCCTCGCTAACGTTGGTGTTAGCATCTGTGATCCCCCTCCCAACACTCCTCGCTAACGTTGGTGTTAGCATCTGTGATCCCCCTCCCAACACGCCTCGCTAACGTTGGTGTTAGCATCTGTGATCCCTCTCCCAACACGCCTCGCTAACGTTGGTGTTAGCATCTGTGATCCCCCTCCGAACACTCCTCGCTAACGTTGGTGTTAGCATCTGTGATCCCCCTCCGAACACGCCTCGCTAACGTTGGTGTTAGCATGGCTCTGTGATCCCCCTCCGAACACTCCTCGCTAACGTTGGTGTTAGCATCTGTGATCCCCCTCCGAACACTCCTCGCTAACGTTGGTGTTAGCATGGCTCTGTGATCCCCCTCCCAACACTCCTCGCTAACGTTGGTGTTAGCATCTGTGATCCCCCTCCGAACACTCCTCGCTAACGTTGGTGTTAGCATCTGTGATCCCCCTCCCAACACTCCTCGCTAACGTTGGTGTTAGCATGGCTCTGTGATCCCCCTCTGAACATGCTGAGTGTCAAGAGACCATCAATTTGTGGCATTTTCACAGCAACGCTTTGCAGTGCATTCTGGGTTGAGGTATACTCGCTCCGTGGTTTATGTCTGCCGGTGATGAAATACATTTCCCCAGAGAAGCATATGCAGCAGGTCTCGCTGAATGAGAAGTTTGCAACGATAAGACTGTGAGGTTCAAGAGGGCGAGACATTAAGGATGATGAAGTATCTGCTGCAGCCAAAGAAGCTTATTTTCTGTTTCCTTTTGATCAGATAGACAGGCTCCGGAGCAGCTCTCCAAATATCTCCTCATTAGCATTTCTTACATTCCAGTGATATCCAGCTGTCACTCGTTGGCTGCCAGCTTTTGGAGGCAATTGTGTGAGAAATTTGGACTGCTTTTCTAGTTTTACTGGACTCCATATCTGAAAACACGGCATTGTTTATCTGTTTCCGTTGATCATTGCCACGAGCTTCTAGTATGTCGGTAAATATTGTATAAAAAGCATATTTGTACCAGTTAGTTGTGAAGTTGTGCTAAATGTACTAGGAAGACTTGATTCTTGTGTATCTTTACCAAATTGCTGTCACATAAACGCTTGAAAATGGTCCTGTTCTATAACCATGTTGAGGTCATTCTTCTTCTGTGGTTCCCCCTCCATCGTCCTGGATCACTGTGTTCCTCTCCATCCTCACGTGGGGTATCTTGAAGCTAGATATGCACGTCTTCATGTGTTGATCCAGAAAGAGGAGGTTACGTAATCCATCTTTCCCATCCGCCAGTATGTGTCAAACGGATCACATTACATCCATTATGCTAAACCGTGTGTGCGTTACATGTGATGTGAACGAGCGGTTTCATTTAGTAGGTGGTAAATGTCAAATGCAACCTGTCATCGGCTCTAATAAAAGGTCTGTCTTCGACCACCTTTTATTAATGCAGATGGTTGTAACTCTGCTTCAAGTCGTAATATCTTTTATGTTAATTTGCCTCAGAACGCTGTAATGTAATAATGTGGCGTTGCTGCACTGAAGCCAAGGTGCCCTATTGTTTTATAGCCGTCTGCAAAACAAAGACCAATTCTCACCCTGATTTACACGCGACTCAATCACGCCGGCTCTCAGGCAATGGCTTCTCCATGCACTCTATTTCATTAGCTGTAATGCTTCTCTAATTGTGTGTATTTAATACAAATCAGAGGCAGGGAAAGTGCAAAGACAGCGTCAAATATCTTTCAGAGGATAATTTTCAGCTTTCATCGTTGTGTTTTGAACAACCCCAAAAAGCATATTCGGGCCACTTTAATTCTTTATTGCATAGCTCTTACACTTAAGGACAATAGCTGCTTGCATGAGTAGATGAAGGTTTTGAAATGCACGGGAGGAATAAGTGCAAGAATAATATCCTTTATTCCCAGCACCGGAAAATATTTATTTGATCTGAAATATTGGAGGAACACATCGCAGAGTGACATTCACAGAAGGTTAGGGTGTAGTTTTCCGAGTGTTCAGCTTCTGTCTTCGTCTCACTGATGGAGGCGTTGAAATCACCCGCTCTCACACCGTCTGCTATTAGCTTAAAAAGTGACAGCAGCCTGAATGCTGACACTTCTGTGCGCGTACTCTACAGAAGGTAATCAGCCGCGCATCAACACCCACAGCTACAGCGAGTGTCTTCTCGTGACACTTCGATGTAAACTTCCATACGTGAAGCGGCTGGAAACTTCTTCCCCGTAATGGAGGGTTTCTTTGTGGCGCCTTCATGCGCGTAATGGAAGCAACTGTCTGGCTTTTCTCCCAACATAATAGCTGCTTTCTGCTTTTGTAATATTCATATTTTTCTGCTTTTTCATAAATACATTTCAGACGAGGTGATGCCAGCTCGTGTCTGCTTTTTCAAATGGCAACACGAGGCTGCAGATCTGATTTGTCATTTAGTTCCTATGTTTACTAGTTTGTTTTCCACCCCTTCAAGTTAAGTTGTATTAACGATAAAAGCGAAAGTGAAACAAAGGCGCGATTGCATTGCATTTGCTTTCATTAGGAGACTTAGGGTTCCTCAATATGTGGACTTGTTAGCTGCTAAATGCTTCATTATTTCTAGCTCTAGTTTCCTAGACATGTAAGTTTTAAAAATAGCCACTATACTCCTTTGTCTCCTCGTTCTCCATTCCACACCGTCCCATAACTTTGGGGGCGAGGGAACAGACAGCGTGCCGTGCTCATTAGCTCTGATGTCTCACTCACCGCACAATGGGATTCAAGCTGCAGAAACACAGCTTTGTATGTGTTTTACTAAAACAAGACTTGTACAAAACCCCCACTGCTTGTGGCTCGCTGCCAGGAAAGCTCTGGTCAATTTCACAAACACACTTTTTCTCCGTTTCTTGCTCCATCTCTCTCTCCGACATCAGAGCCGCGCCGCGAGGGGCAGAGCGGTAACTCGAGCAGGAAACATACATGGCTGTGTTACACTAATATCCACGCGTGTGTTGGGGTTTCCAACGACACAGTTATGTATTCCCCGCGAGCCTGCATTACGCTTATTTGCCCACTTTTTAAAGCACTGTGAATAAATAACAGTATGGCGTTTTGAAACGGTGAAGAAGTCGTACATGTGTCTTTCTCGTGATTGATTGCAGCTTTTAAATCAACCAGTGTGTCTCTGAGGTTCTGATGGATCAACTAAATTACAGATACTATAATACACAACGGTGATAGTGGGGAAATGTTCTTTATTTATGGAGCTGTATCGCTGGGTACAAATGAAATTACATTTATTACAAAGTGAGAATGATTTAATTTAAAGGTAAACAATGCAGTCAATGCCTGAAATGCATTAAGAAGAAGTTGCTGCGTGGCTCTGGTGGCGATAAACGCCCACTGTGTCGTTTTAATTAAAAATGCATGTTATTAAGGAGATAATCTACAGGCTTGTAGTGCCGGGAGATATGGAGTCGGAGGCGGTGCAAGGAAGGTGCAAAAGAGTACTTTAATACGGAGCAGAAAGAGACATGTTGTCGGGTCGCAGCCCGGGTCGACAAGAGAGTGAAGTCAGGAGGGCACACAACATATATAGTAAACATCATATGTGTCCGTGTGGAAACAATACCCCCAACCGTAGTTCCATGTATGAATTATGTCCCAGTAGTTAAATAGTGATCACTACAGGCTGAAGATTCATGTCGTCAAGATTAAAACTCTGATTGCTTTGTGTGACCTTCAACTAAACGGCACTAAATGATCCTAAACAGCTCTAATGCACGTCAAGCCACGACACAGTGTTTACTGCATGTCCGGCTTTTGCAATGTAAATTATTCTATGATGTCACCATCACGGTTTGTGTTAAAATGAAGCCATCTAGTTTAGCATCAACATACAATACTGTCTATTTCGTTATCCTCAGTCTTTTCTTTTGGTCTTGTATGTAGCGTAGGCAAACACTGTAGAACATTTGGTGTCATCTTAAATCCAAGTAACAGCTTTTACAAACCTTACTAAACAATGTGAGTGTCTAATCTGTCGTGCTTTCCACTTTAAACTCCTTATAGGCCGTCGCAGCGGTCTCTAAAAAGGGGTGGGGCTTAGCACATTAGGCCAATGAATCCGCCCACATTCAGTCAGATGCATTTGATTCAATATGAAATGTGAATTCAGAGGTGAAGCACTCTTGGATCGGTGTGGTGTTCGACACCCACCCGTCCGTCCTGCTGTAGCTGCTGAGCCTTTCTGTTTTCTCTAAGAGCCACAGATGGATCCGGAAACCTTTTGGTTAGTGTTCGGCCAACGAGTCCCGAGCAAACGCCCACCCCCTCATGATGATTAACTCCTCAAAACAAGTAGAAAGAGAAGAGAGATGCTCGAATCTTTCTCTTTCGTCTCATCTGCTGGAAAGACATCTCATTTTCATCCCGGCACACGTTCTCTTCCCTCAGGAGGATAATCAGCGACAACTGGAGAGATGGATTCTTCAGATGAGGCTTTAATGTGAGAGTTTAACATTTGTTTTCTGATCTGATGACCGTGTGAGAGGTGAAGCATTCACACGTCTCCTCAATGAACCAACGCTGTTATCGTCCACAGGGAAACATCGTGAACTGTCGATCGGGCGGCATGCTCGCTTTGAAGTTCTCTTATATTCAAATGAATGAATCAACACTAATACAAAGGTATTCCCACTCGCACATGTGCGCCGGTGAGGTGAGGACTAGTTATATACATGCATCTATTCTAAGACAAGATCTTTCTAAAACGTACTGATACTCAAGATGCCATTGTGAAGTCTATAAACCAGGCTCTACAAACAAATGAAATCACATATATTTAAATAAGAATGACTTGATACGTGTGTTTTCTGGGTCTAATATCTGCTCTTACTTTATTCCCAAATAGTTGAGGTGTTCTGATGAGGCTGGAAACAGGTCTAAGCAATTAGCCACACATGTGTACATTCAAATTGTTCCTAATTAAGACAACAGCTGTTTGAATAAGTGGTTAAAGGGGGATGTATGAACGCTTGATTGACAGACGCAAGTCCGCTGCATTTTATATGTAAATTACATTTTATAAGATGCATTTTTAACCTTTTAAGTCCCTCTTGTAAAAGTAAGTTGTGACTTAACGTACATTAATCTTGCGACACCTTGGAAGACTTGCAGCGCTCCCAAGGCTTTAGGAAAATGTTTCTAATTCGACGGTTAAATGACGGCACGGACTGTCAACGCCACTGTGAGGCAGAATGCAGGGTTTCTGTCCGTCCATCAGTTTAAGTGTGTGTTTCTAGTTGAAATACAGACTTAAAGCAATTTGAAGTCACTCTGGGAGGTCGTGGCTGTTCACATGTGGTTTAAATTATGACTAAAACCCTCGTTGTATCTCCTGTTCGTAAACAAGTCGTCCCAGAAGTGTGATACCTCTCTAATTATCACAATCCCACAGATCGCCTTCCTTTGCACATTAGACCAATCGTCTAATCCTCGGGGATTACACCATCAATTACATCTTGTTAAAAGCAAATCATGTGTAAACAAATAGTCTTTTGATGAAGCAATTCAAAAACGATATATAGTGCAGCGTTTCCAATCTTCAGTTTTAAAATAGCCCGTAATTAAAGCCTCAAACGTCGCTGTTCAAATGCTAATAAAGACACTCAAGCAAAATGGGGCTTATTGATTGCCTTCGCCTCGACCGCTCAGCGTTTTGCCAATAAAGCTTTGGGTTTTTTGACTCTATGTTCATTAAATCTGTCCAATGTCTTTCTTTAGGCTCTCGTTGCGTCTCATATCTCACTTTGATCTTAATCTGTACCCGTCCTGTACTTCTGTCTTTGTGTATGGGTTACACACCAATCTGCCAGGGTGTGACTGAGTTTATAGAGCACGTGTATTTCTTATTCTTACTAGACCCTGAATAACTCTTAGCAATGGTTCGCTCCACTTTCACCGCAACGTTAGAATAGATCTGGGTATTTTAAAGGATTTATGATGTTTTGTAACAACATAGGTGTTTAGAAAAGAAGGCTGTACTCTTTCTCATGACTGGAAATGTATTTACCGTCTATTTATCTTAGGCTTCTCCAACAGTGCAACACAATAATACAGAAAAACAGAAAGAAATAGTGCAAGTAAATATTAAACTGTAAATACAAAAAGAAAAATAGTTAGAAATAAGAGTCTATATGCAAGCTATTGGATTGATGTGTTAGATAAGATAATTAATGACTAAGTAACAAGTTATATAGCTCCAGGTTTAAAGTCCACTATCCTGCAGAAACTCATTTCTCAGCCAGGGGAACATCACTCCCAACCAATCAATGTGCAGCACAAAGGATCCACACTCCCTATCAGGCGTCCCAAAGCAAGCGACTCGCAGCGAGGCAACCTGTGTGCTTAAGTTCATTGGAGACACAGAGCGACGCCACCTTTCCCTTTGTGTTGTCTTGAGGGAGCCTTGGAACAACCCACTGTTATTGTTTTGTCTCATCGGCGGTCATCCTCCTCACGCTTTCATCCCGCAGTTTGAGGCGATTATTCAAATAACTCAGTGATTACACAGTGGTTGCTCAGAGGGGAAACTTTCAAGGATGATTAACGACAGATAGAGATCTGTCTCCCGCCTGTGACAGAGAGTAATTGGAAGATTCTCAGTGTGAGTTAGCATGCTAGCCGACGCCTCTCATTCACCTTTCTGTGTTCCCCTCGGCGGTGGCCATCAGATATTCAAGTGGAGGATTCTGGGACTTAATGGCATTGAGAGATAATCCTTTCTTGCATTTAGTTTGTACTTCTGTTCTCCATGGTGTTACAAAAGCAGCGACCTTGCCCTCCTCCCTGTTCAACAGTCAGTTCTGCACGAGTGGGAGGACAATGTCTTTGCCTGTGATGCGAACAATTATAGTTCCCAAAGTCTTTGTTTAAACTGTAGCAGCATCCGTCGCCTGCTCACCCCACGACACACACAGTGTTTGGGATACTTTGCACATTCTCTACACGTATCTACGAGTATTTTAGCTTGCTTGGGTTGCACCGTTATTCTTTCTTTCTCACTCCTCCATTATTTTAACACAGCTTGGTCGAAGTGTCCCTGACCGGCTTGTTACCACATATTTAGTTTGTTTACTCTCCTTTTGGTTTCCTGGTTGCTAAATTCCTCCCAATATCTTCTGTAACCTTCTCAAGTGTAGTATCCATCTCTTAGTTAGTTATTTTAGCTTGCTTGTGTTGCACTGTCTCTGAAGTTAGTGTTTCGTTCTTTCTTACTCACTGTTTTTCATATTTTTGACACCGCTTGGCTTCAAACTCGATTTCAAAAGTCTTGTGATGAAGCTCCTTGAAGTCTGACCCCCTTGATAGAGGCTTGCATTGCGGCCAGTCTTGGATTGGAAACATTTAAAACTTGTTTAGCCCAGAGCCTGTTTTTCAGGTCTCGGGCTCGAAAAGGACATTCCCAGAACAAATGACCATATCTTCTACAAGGGGTACATCAATAATCCTTTTTCTCAAAGTAATGATTAACCTGTGAGTTGGATGTAGAAGTGTCCGAATCAATATAGATGTTTTTATTTTAAAGTAAATTCAGATTGAACACAGTAAAAAAATGTAAATGATCATGTCCGTCCATGGTTACGGTAAATGGACTGTACTTATATAGCGCTTTATCCAGTCTTTACGACCCCTCAAAGCGCTTTACAGACTACATGTCATTCACCCATTCACACCCATTCATACAGAGCAGTACCACTTGCTCTAGGACCTAACATTCACACACATTCACACAGAGCAGTACCACTTGCTCTAGGACCTAACATTCACACACATTCACACAGAGCAGTACCACTTGCTCTAGGACCTAACATTCACACCCATTCATACAGAGCAGTACCACTTGCTCTAGGACCTAACATTCACACCCATTCATACAGAGCAGTACCACTTGCTCTAGGACCTAACATTCACACCCATTCATACAGAGTAGTACCACTTGCTCTAGGACCTAACATTCACACCCATTCATACAGAGCAGTACCACTTGCTCTAGGACCTAACATTCACACACATTCACACAGAGCAGTACCACTTGCTCTAGGACCTAACATTCACACCCATTCATACAGAGCAGTACCACTTGCTCTAGGACCTAACATTCACACACATTCACACAGAGCAGTACCACTTGCTCTAGGACCTAACATTCACACCCATTCATACAGAGCAGTACCACTTGCTCTAGGACCTAACATTCACACACATTCACACAGAGCAGTACCACTTGCTCTAGGACCTAACATTCACACCCATTCATACAGAGCAGTACCACTTGCTCTAGGACCTAACATTCACACCCATTCATACAGAGCAGTACCACTTGCTCTAGGACCTAACATTCACACCCATTCATACAGAGTAGTACCACTTGCTCTAGGACCTAACATTCACACCCATTCATACAGAGCAGTACCACTTGCTCTAGGACCTAACATTCACACACATTCACACAGAGCAGTACCACTTGCTCTAGGACCTAACATTCACACACATTCATACAGAGCAGTACCACTTGCTCTAGGACCTAACATTCACACCCATTCATACAGAGCAGTACCACTTGCTCTAGGACCTAACATTCACACACATTCATACAGAGCAGTACCACTTGCTCTAGGACCTAACATTCACACACATTCATACAGAGCAGTACCACTTGCTCTAGGACCTAACATTCACACACATTCATACAGAGCAGTACCACTTGCTCTAGGACCTAACATTCACACACATTCACACAGAGCAGTACCACTTGCTCTAGGACCTAACATTCACACACATTCACACAGAGCAGTACCACTTGCTCTAGGACCTAACATTCACACACATTCACACAGAGCAGTACCACTTGCTCTAGGACCTACCATTCACACACCGTTGGCCATCGGGAGCAACTCAGGGTTAAGTATCTTGCCCAAGGATACATCGACATGTTGGCTGCACGGGCTGGGATCGAACCCACAACCTTCTGGTTGAAAGACGACCGCACTCCCTCGCAGCCACAGTCGCCCTTACAGTGAACACTAACCTTGAATGATGGGATGGTAGACTAAAAGCTTTAGGAATCCAAACTATAACATATAATAAGTACCCTGTATCAAGATTGATGCAAAACAAGTGACCTTTGACCTTTTTAGAGAGGTTTAGCAAAAAACCCACTTCTGGGGTCATTTGGGTGGATTTCCTTATCTCTGGCCCCCCTTGCTCGATTGTGACATCTCGCCTTCGCCTCGACCGCTCAGCGTTTTGCGAATAAAGCTTTGGGTTTTTTGACTCTATGTTCATTAAATCTGTCCAATGTCTTTCTTTAGGCTCTCGTTGCGTCTCATATCTCACTTTGATCTTAATCTGTACCCGTCCTGTACTTCTGTCTTTGTGTATGGGTTACACACCAATCTGCCAGGGTGTGACTGAGTTTATAGAGCACGTGTATTTCTTATACTTACTAGACCCTGAAAAACACTTAGCAATGGTTCGCTCCACTTTCACCGCAACGTTAGAATAGATCTGGGTATTTTAAAGGATATAAGAAGGCTGTACTCTTTCTCATGACTGGAAATGTATTTACTGTTGTAAGTTATATAGCTCCAGGTTACGAGCCCCCACTATCCTGCAGACACTCAGATCACATGTATTTCTTATACTTACTAGACCCTGAAAAACAACTCTTATCAATGTGGATTTGGTCAAGGTGAGAGACATGTGTTTCTATTTATATCCGCAGCGATACACTTTCTCTCCCATAAAGGTGCTCTTCCTGCACATAAGCAGAGGAAGTGTGTGTGTAGCCACGGTTGAGCGAGGGTCTCTCTCTCACACACGGCTTCTCTCCATTCCAACATGTATCAGTTAATTGGGCTCAAAGCCGCTCGACTTGGCGACAGCTGAATGTGGCCGAGGCTCGACACAAAGACCGGTCTGCATCGACTCAAATCCAACCTGTTGAGCTTTTTCAAATCCATCGGTACTCTCAATAGGCTTGCTTTTTCGCAACTGAGCCCGACTTAAAGCTCCTCTGTCTCTAAAAAATGAACGCTTGAACAAACTGAGACCATTCCCTACAGTAAAGAAACAAGTTCAGTGAGCGAGGCGCTGTTTAGGATTCACCACCATATGCCCTCGCTGCTTTCTGTGAATATCAACCAGATCAAATCATGTTGTTCATAACCAGCGCGTGTGTGTGTGTGTGTGTGTCCTGGCATTACTATACTTGTGGGGACCTACATCTGTTTACACAGTCACGTGTGGGGACTCGCCTCCCTTATGGGGACAAATTGGAGGACCCCATGAGGGGAATCATTAATTTTAGGGTGAAGACTTGGTTAGGGTTAGGCATGTGTTGGTTATGGTTAAGGTTAGGATAAGTCTCCAGGAAATGCATGTAAGTCAATGTAATGTCCCCTGAAGTGATGTATACGTACGTGTGTGTGTGTGTGTGTGTGTGTGTGTCACTGCTGACCGCATATTAATAGACATTTCAACCACGCTTACACCCTGATCGTAGCGTAGCTAATGCTAATCTACAAAAAGGACACGGCTATCATTCGTTGTGTTTGCTGCCAAGCATCTCGTATTCCCCTCACATTTGTCACCGCCGCGCGGCATTGTGTTTTCAGCCGCAGTTTGAAAGGGATTATTTCCATCAGTGAAGGTTGCCTTTGGTAGCGCTATTGACCCTGAGCGTACGCATGCATATTCTGTCAGTGTTCAGATACTTCCACAATTTCATAGCATGTGAAAGTGGCTCGTGGGGAGGATTCGTTTGGCCAATGGATTCATCAATAATGAGACGCTCTGATGGCGGGCATCGAGGAGGACACGAGAACACTTATTAAATATCAGCCGGTATGATTTCGACACACCTTACCTGGAGAAGCGTACAATGTGCTCCTAATGCCCAACCTGCCAACACAGACATGTCTAATGAGCAAGGCAGGAATATCTAATGATGGAGAACCCACTCGTCTCCAGCCGTGGGAACATAAGAACACAACTCTCTCCTTAAGCTGAAGATCTCACCTTCAACCCGATTCTGGTTGCAGGAAAATAAGTAGAGATGTCGGGATCGGGGATCATCACGTGATTTTCAAAAGATTTTTATTATTTTATTTAATGTTACAAAACAAAAATGACCATGTTCACGTCTTGAAGTCATCCTGAGGCCTTAGTTTTAAAGTTACACAACATCGTGCATGTGTTGCTTCTGTTGGGCTTGTTTAGACCTGGTTGCTTATTCCTCTCAAAGCAACAGAGTGGGCGCAGCGTCTAACAGTAGCAGCAAGCTAACGAGAGGCTACGTCCAGCTGGTGACCCGGGAGTCGGGACGGAGAACATGTCAGGAGTTTGGAAGTATTATAAAATTGGAAGCGAAGGCAGTGTAACGGCCAGATGCAATGTTTGCAAGGCGGAGGTTCCGCTTGGTGGAAAGAACAGAGCTACGTTCAACACGACCAAGCTAACACGCCACCTGAGAAACACGACGAGTACACAGCGGCCACTCGGGGAACGGCACTGAAGCAACCGACACTTTCAGAGACGTTTAAAAGGAAAGAGAAACTGCCCCAGAACAGTGACAAGGCCAAACGAATAACAGCCAAGGTAGCTGAATCCATCGCGTTGGATGACCAGCCGTTATCTGTTACCTTTATTTCTCTTAATGCATTGCATAAAGATAAGGTAGTTATTGATTGATGTAGACTCCTGTAAAGTTACAGGATGTTTCTTTGAGGTCAACACATACGCTTCTATGACGACTATACACATCTGGATGCTTTTTGAATTGCTCAATATCGGGTCTAAATTGTGAGAAATCAGCTAAATAAATTCTTCATGATGAATGATGGGTTTGATCCATTGGTTTTAGTAGGCTGTATTTTCTGAGCTCATGTCTCTGTAGCCTGATTTGAAATGCATTTTTAAATCTATATTCAAGGTAATGTTTACTTAAAGCATCTTATCTCCCTTTCCCTCAAGCTCCCTCCCTCTCATATTTCAACCTCTGATGAAGACATCTTGTTTCCAAGAGAAACTGAATCTTAAAGCCTGGTCTTAAAGCAGGCTGTACGCCCCGACAGCCATATCACATCTCGACTTTCTGTAAATCACAGTGCTCTAAATGTCATAAAGAAATAAAGATATGCCTCTGCTTTATGGCGACATAAACCGGTGTCCGAGGATAAAGTCAGAGACCTGCTTATCTATGCACTGATCAATAACCAGACCGGACAGAATAAACAACATTACAGCGTCAGAAGACATCTGCGATTTGTCTGGGTGGTCCTGAAGTTTCATTGTTGTTGAATGGAAACACTTGGAGTTGACGTCCATATGAGAGCCTGGTTGTAAATGCTGACCGTTGAATGGAAAAGGCTTATATTCTGAATTACCGTGGTCAGTCTCGAGGCTTGATTGGAGCGAGCATGCTAGAAAAGCGAACATTTGGTTTCTCATTCAGCTTCCATTTTCTGTGGGGGTCGCTGTAGATCTACTTTGTGACTTTAAGACTTACTGCAGATGGGTTACATTTCCTTCAAACCTACATCAGAGATATGTCTAATGACCGTTAGGACTGAACAAGTGGATGAAAGTTCCCTTCTGCTTTTTAACATATTTCTACATGAACAATTTTGAAGTACTTAAAAATCACTTTGAGTATTTCCTTTTTTAGTCCGCTCGTCTCCTTCACTTAATTTCATACGGAAGCATTTTACTATAGTTATATAACTGTTCCTCGAAGTTATGCATTAAATCAGTCGACAGAGGAAAGGTTATGACGCTAAAGTGCACTCCCTAACGATAGAAATGGAAAGGATTCATGGGAACAACACTGTAAGAGCTTTTGAAAAGACAAACACTATGTTTGAACACAAGACCAAGCGAGGATCGATTGGCATTTTCAGTAATCGCTGCAGCGCCTCAGCATCTGCGTTTTGCTGGAACGACTTTGATCTCCCCGCCTCGGCTTTGCAGATGTGTCACTTACAGGAATTGTAATCGCTGTAATAAGTTGCACGCTCACCAGGGAAGAATGAGCTCATTAAGCCACCATCACCACGTCGTGTTGCTCCCACAGCAGATTCATCCTGAACACTTGTTGTACATCAGGAGAAATGCATTAATAGTCGTGTCAGAAAACCACAAAATCTCCCGAGGACATGTTAGGGCTTAGCTGGCAGTGCTTCCTTTATAACCAAAGATTCATGTTAGCCCACCCAGCTACACACACACAGAAGCTGTGTACACATCCACACACACACTCTCTGCGCAGTCTACCAGAATGTTCCAACACTTCCACTTTCTTAGGGCTTGTTGGCGTGAAGCAGAAACATAAATCAATAACACATCTAGGCTGATCTGGGAGAGAGGGGTGTTGCCAACTGAGACCCTTCTTAACCACCGAGCAGAAACAGCATCGCAGTGTTTCTACTCTGCACAGCTTCCTCTGATCAGTGGAGCAGAAGAACAGGTCCCTGATCAGCGAAACCCTGTTGTACCGCTGTCAAGAACTCATGCACACCAGTTTCTAACCCAGTGGAGAGGTGGGAAGTAGTGGAGTACAAATACTTTGTTACTTTGAACACAAATACCTGTACTTTCTACTTCTTACATGTTGAACTCAAATACCTGTACTTTCTACTTCTTACATGTTGAACTCAAATACCTGTACTTTCTACTTCTTACATGTTGAACCCAAATACCTGTACTTTCTACTTCTTACATGTTGAACTCAAATACCTGTACTTTCTACTTCTTACATGTTGAACCCAAATACCTGTACTTTCTACTTCTTACATGTTGAACTCAAATACCTGTACTTTCTACTTCTCTCATTTTCCAAACAGCTGGTTCCTTTAGTCTGAATGTGTGTTTGATGCGTGATCATTATTCTTTAGAGTCATTGCGTGCCTATTGATCTGAACACGATCCGTGTATCCATCACTTCCTGGTCTTCTCTAAAGAAGAGGGACCAATGGAAACGTTGTCATGTTGCCGTTGTTCAGCATGGAAACATTCATTAGCTAACAATGACATTATTGTTCTATTGATATAAAGGGAGGTCAGGTACTCTTTAAAGCAGCTGCTAGTTATGGGTACTTTCTACTGAAGTACACTTCAAAGTTCTTTACTTTGACTTGAGTAAAGCATGTGTGTACTCTTGCCTTATCTGGAGGCTTGCAATGTGTACGGCTCGATCCCGAGGCGCTCATGAAGTCGTGGAGGTCGCATGTTGGAATAAAGGGTTAACGTATACTGAAGGCTCAAAGCGGCTTCATATCCTTCCCAGATGAAATACTTGATAACACCTGTTTCCATAGTCTGCTGAGGGACTTCTTCTCAAGGTGTTGGATTGATTTTTCTCATCGAGGCTAACACCAATTACAGTCTCAGTTGAGGTGGAAGTGAAGCCAGACGGAGGAGACCGAATAAAGATCCTATTGTTGGAAGTCAACCATGTTCTGAATCTGATCAGGTTTTTATCACGAATGCTCAATTTCAACGTAATTTGGCAAATGTTATCCTCACTTAAGTTCCTTTAAGACGGTGGGGAAAGCTCTAGAAATGCACCTTGAGTGTTGGATTAATGTCTGAGTGATAGAATCTAATAAGCCCAGTTCTCTCTTGAATCCACTTTGAAAGTTTCTTCCATGAAAGGTGATAAAGTTGCATATATTCTCAGTTTTGAGCGTAAGCTAAAGGAAAAACACCAATTTATTATTAACGTTAGCTAATGGTTTCACCCGTAGTGTGTGGAACAAAGCAAGTGGTTTATTGCAATACTTGAAGTGACACTAAGCAACCCTTTATTGGGTGGAAGATGAATGCAACACAAAGGAGAAGCAATAGAGAGGATTTACAGCCAGTCACTTTAACAAGGTCTCATACTTGTGTAAGAAAGTGCCACTCATTGTTCACTTAGTGTCCTTAGCAACAGATAAAAGACTGCACCTCCAGGGCTCAGGTGACAGTGATAAGACAGGTATTAATAACTTGTGAAGACGGATGTTTTTAATGTGGCTCGGATACAAAATATGTGGGTTTAAGAGATTTCCACGCTGCCGTCAGCGGGGAGAAGATAGAACAAGTCAGGGAGGATTGTCAGGGTATTAGTGAGGTATCAGCAGCCAAACACACACTTTCTTTCTCTCCATCGCTGTCTTTCTGTAGGATTAGCGGTAATATCTACCATGGAGACGGGCCGATGCAATCCCAGCCACATCACACTGCTTACAGTGGGAGGGGGGGGGGGGGATTAGGGGCGCAAACCCCGCTAAATTGTACACATACATGTTGTTGTGGATGCAATTGTGTTGGGGGGGATGAAACTCAAGGGGGCTGCATGAATAGCTGGAGACGAGGGAGAGGTGAAGTGTGGACTTTGAACACCTAAAGGAACACACACTCTGATTCACACACACACACACACACACACACACACACACACACACACACACGGGCATTTTAGGACAGAACCGAAACTCATTTTCACCGCTCTTGACTTCTCCTGTCTTTAGTCATTCTCTTTTCTGCTTCTCCCACATCCTCCGTCACTCTCCCTCCTTCCTTTGCTTTGTCACAATGCCCTATAGATGCTATTCATTTCTCAGTGTGGTGTAGGAGGGCGCAGTGCACCCAGAGCGGTGCTTCAGCCTGATCAGTGTCTGATACCAGGCAGCAGCAGCAGCAGCAGCTTGTTTGATTCCTCACTGCTTCACGGTGTGTGTGCACTGCTCAAGTATCTGTGGCACTGATGACTTCCTGAGTATCAACACGAGAAGATAAAGAAAACAAGGAGATCTTTTGGAAATGTATTCAAAAGTAAACATTGATTCGTGATTAACATTCTGAATAGGCTGAAAAGCTGCTTGGTCTCGTCCTAAATGGCTCTGCGAGAAAGAAACAACTGGATGAGTCACTCCATGGAAAGTGCAGTAATGGAGGTTCTGTAATACTGCAGCACTATCCCAGTCAGTACACAGTGATTCTGACTCGCTCAGTGCTATTTCACGCCTGGGAAAGAATGAGGCAGAAGGCTCCTTTGTCTCCAACACAAGGAAGTGTATATATAAACTCAACACAGGAAGCAATGTGTGTTTGGTAGATGGGTTCTATGTTGTCACAGTGCCGTTGGAAAGCCTGTTTTCTTACCTTTCCAATGGCAGAGGACATTTGTCTGCTGCTCATCCCACAAATGCTCGTTCCTCACAATTGTGGTGCCATTGGAAAGGTAAGAAAACAGGCTTTCCAACGGTATAAGATGTATTGCCAAAAAGCACTGTTACAACATAGGAATCATCCACCAAACACACATGGCCTTACCTGTTGTGTTAAGTTGAAATATATAGAGGTGTCACGTAGCAAAACACGCTAAATGACACGGACCATTCAAAAGCCAGTTTTATGATACTTCGAGATCCGAATCAAGTGAAGAAGAAGAAGGGAAAATGGTCCAAGGACAAATTAAGATATGTCATCTGGAAATGCCACAGCAAGACGACCACCTGGGGCTAAAGGAACGCAGAGGGCAATTTTCATTTCTGATCCTGTAAAGGTTCATTTGTCTTTCCTCCGAGCTGCTCTCAAATGACTCGTTGGCTGAGAGCAAGAACACCTGGAGCAGCCGATCGATTCCCAGCAGGCTCCGCGTGCGAGGGGTCAGCGTGTTGAGCGGCTGATTGGTTGGAAAGCCCAAAATAACCCGAGGCTTGTCACAGCAACCGTGACCCAGACATGGAGACGGCACTCGGCTTGATTGGAGCAACAGAAAGGAGTTGCATCTCCCTCCGTCTCATCCACTTCCTTATTCTGGATTTCCTACTTCTATGTGTTCTGTAGTTATTGAATCGCTCTCTGTCCAGCACTGTTAGGGTACAGTTGTATTATGTTGCCGTGCACAACCATTTCCTTCAGGATAATAGTCCTATCTTATCTTACACATCCTGCTGAGAGGAAAACATTCATTTTGAAACATGCTATGGTAAAAGTTGATGCCCTTCAAAGGATCTTCTCTTATCAGGAAGTCTTCTTACTGCCTCTTATATGTCACAACTCGTCACATGCATGTCACAATGCAACTGGCCTCAAGTCGTTGTCCTCCAGGTTCATTCAGAAAACTAAACAATGGCTTTTATCCCGAGCTAGTGAGACATGAAATTGCTAAATACCTCCCTTCCACCAGGAGGACTTCCCACCCAGGTGTTTATGAAGCGTCCTTCCATCCATCCTCCCGTCCTTAACACCTTAAATAAATCCCCTGTCAATCTGTGATGACAAGATAAACACCATCTGCCTCCACGTCTGACAGAGAAAGCTGCCCAACCCCCCCCCTAAAGGCAAGATAAGGATAAGTGATGGTTTGAGAACAAGCTCTTAAAGATAGAGGAGGGTGTGTCAGAAATAATGCTCAGACGTTATAGAGGAATCTTTCCTGCCCACATGAACGGCGGCTATCATCACAAGCGTTCATGATAACCGCTGATAACGGTGTTTATCTGCGTAATGATTTCTTTAATTCACCAGGACGAACACAGACTGGGGGGGGCCCCAATGTATCGACCATGGTTTGTTTTGAATGAGAGACGCAACTCTTGCTTTGTCTCATCTGAAAAGAAGATTATTTCTTGGCAGTATTGAACGGGTAAAAGTAGATAATCACAAACCCTCTCCTGGCGCTGAAACGATGATTGGAAAATGTAGATTTATTACAGCGCGAGTGGGCCCACAGACGAGCTGAGCGGGCCCACAGACGAGCTGAGTGGGCCCACAGACGAGCTGAGCGGGCCCACAGACGAGCTGAGCGGGCCCACAGACGAGCTGAGCGGGCCCACAGACGAACTGAGTGGGCCCACAGACGAGCTGAGCGGGCCCACAGACGAGCTGAGCGGGCCCACAGACGAGCTGAGCGGGCCCACAGTGACACGGACACAGTGCTTCTTATTTTTACATATTTCAAAGTCCCAAGCTTGATATTAAACCCCAGTCCCTTCACATAAATACATGTCCTCAAAGATCTGTCTTTAGCTGAAGGAATGTCACGCATGATCAGAGTTGGGTGTAACGCGTTACTGTAATAATATTACTTGTGTCGGTAACGGAGTAGTGTAGTTTTATAATTCAGTAATCACACTACAGTTTCTAACATTGCCCCGACACGTCATAATCACACTGACAGACAAGAGGGGTTTCCGCCGCAGGTTTATATGTACGTAATCTGCGCGTCCACATCTCCACGTGCAGTGCTGCATACACATGGCTGAGTCAGCGATAGCTTTCGAGGGGTGGAGGAGGTCTGCCCATTACTTTGAGTTCGTCCGAAGAATAGACAGCAATGTGACGGTGAGGTGCAAACTAGTGATGGCAGTTTGACACTGAAGCTTCGAACGGAGCTTCAACCCTGGACTTCCTATTTCATAGAAGCAGTGCTTCGAAGCTTGCTTCAAATCACGTGACATGTGACGTCCGAACCAGCAACTGCTTCATTTCCTGAATGAATCACTGGTTCGCGGTCCATTCACGCGATTCAATGCACTGCCTCGTCTCGATGCTGACAGGTGACAGGTTGAAACTGTTTCGAATTTGAGCGCTTCAACACTTTATGACCGCTCTAAACAATGCGCAATGTGTGGGTTGTTGTCGTAGTTTGCGTTGTTGCTGTTGAGTTGTTGTTGGTATTGCATTTGAATTGTATCATTCATTATAGAGCAAGCCAGGAAGAAAGAGGTCGTTCTGGCTCGGGAAACACTTTGAAATGTGGAGAAGTTGTGAACAAAAAGACAATCAGTAATATAAAAACAGTTCATTATTTCAAGGAATAGATAGCCCAGTGGGTAGAGCCGCCGGCGGCCCGAATGCGGCGATGTCCTCCGTGCAGCTGGTTCAAAGCCCGGAATGGATGTATTTTAATCATTGCTTTTCAACTTTAATAACTGATAAAAGGCGCTCTACTCCCAAAAAAATGTCCAGCACTCTCTAGTCTCTTCTCAATAACGCAATACACACAATTATCAATCTTTAATTGCAAATAGAACATGATATTCAGTCTTAGTGTGTGTGTGTGTGTGTGTGTGTAGCGGCTGCTCCGTGCTCAGGTTGTGAACAGAGGTCGCTTTAAGGTCAGAGGACTTTACAGTTGCTCTTGTAACCGTATTAAGCCTCGGTGTAAGGGTAAGTCAGAGGGATGCTCCCAAACAAACTGTCTTTTTGGTGTGTGTGTGTGTGTGTGTGTGTGTGTGTGTCGAATATTTTTCAAGGCAAAGATACGTTAAACCCACTGCAGCCTTGCACTTCGCCAGGAGAGGTCGCTGTAACTGAAGCTTCGAGAAATGAACCAATTTCCGACCCAATTGTCCAAGTGGTTCGACGCTTCATTCAAAGCTTCATTTTGCCATCACTACCAGCAGCTGTTATCCACTGCTGGAAACACCACGTCATCAAACCTCAACACACACCTGCAAAGCACACATGCTAAGGTGAAGCTAACGCACGCTATGTGTTGTTTGTTTATATCACGCAGTCTGTTCTTCTTCTCTGACTTCCGGTTGTTGCCTGTTTTGAATGACGAATACACACTACTGCCGCATGCTGGTAAGGAGAGTTATTGCCACTCACGCATGCGCAGTTCGTACGTGCTCGGCGAGTAAAGTAACGAAGTAGTGTAATATATTACATTTTTTAGTAACGACCCCATCTCTGCGCATGATTACAAAACCTCTCTCCAGGACACCTGCCATGTTGCAGATGTGACATCAATATGGGGCTTTAAGCTTGATATGAGGCAGTTTAAAGAGTAGAAGCACAACACCTGTTCAAAAGTCTCCCCAAACTCCAATGAAGTGCAATGAAGTGTGCCAGATATTGGTAGTAACGGCAGATGTGGAATCGATGTTGAGTTAGACTCGTGGGAGTGTCCTTGTTAGGGATGGAGAGGATTGGGTGAGCGGCTGGTCAGCTGGAAACGTTTCATGACCGCGGCGTTATTGTCATTAGCGACTAAAGCAGATGTGACGGTCACACGGAAGACGGAGGAAGCAGATCGTTGCTATGAAGCCGTCGTGACCGAGTGTGTGTGCTTCTTTTGCACAAACACAGGCCGTAATTAGGAAGAAGAAATCGACCTCTGTAGAAACACTTGAAGATGTCACCTGGAAAGGTTGCGATGGACTTATTGTCCTGACGTTTCGTCGGCTAAAGGACAAGATAATTGTCCTCAAATGAATCTGTCTGGGGGGGTTACGTGTGACCTTGGACGCAGGTTGGTGACTTGAAGATGTCACCTGTCGCCATACTCATCACAAATATTCCACGATCACTATACGTCATTGTTGTATCCTTGTATTCAATGTATGCCACCTGGAAAAGGTTGCGATGAGCACATGTTAGACATTTGGTGGGCTAAAGGATAAGATACTAGTAAAGTCAATCTGTCTGGGGGGGTTACGTTTGACCTTGGACGCAGGTTGGTGCAGCGTGAAGTTGAGGGGAGGAAGTTTTGCAGGCGGCATGCCAGCGTGTTTGATATTCACAGCTCACGAGGGAGAGGCTGACGGTGAGGGAAGGAGGCAGAAACGGGAAAAGGAGGGAGATGGGGAAAGGAAATGAAGACAGGAGAGGAGACGAAGATCCGCTGTAGTTCGGTTTGACAGCATCAGTGCCTGTGGTGGAAAGTGGGGCGGGGATAAGGGGGAGGAGGGGGAGGGAGGGTGTTCACTGACCTGTTTCTAATATTATCTCCGTCTCCTCTACAACCTTTCTGCTGCCTTGTTTGTCCATTTGGTTTCATTTCCTCTCCCAGCTATTTCTGTCAGCGTCCGTCTTTCTTTTTCTTTCTACACATTTCCCAGATTAGTTCTTTGTCAGGTCTCTTTTTCCCAGCTCTATTTTCCTGTCATTTCTTTCTCTCCATCTTCTGCTCGAGCTACAGAACAATGCTCCCCCCCCCCCCCCTCACTCCTGGGGCTCGTTTGGTTCATGGAGGTGCATCGCTCCCAGCCTCCTTTAACCTTCAGATACCTGTTAGCAAGGCAAGGTTGCCAGGTCCACCCACTGCGACAGGAAGTCAAACTTTCTTAAAGATGACTTCATGTTTAGCTCTGAAAGTGGACTAAAAGTGGGATCATTAATGCTCTGCCTCTCCGTGTTGTGTCCTCTGCAGCCACTCTTCCCTTGTGTGGAGATAGCACGCTGAGATTGGTGGATGTAATAGAAACTGTCTTGTTAGCTCTATTAGCTTGGTTTGAATCCAACGACAGCGACTTGAACACAGCACCATAAAAGGGCTAGCGGTCAGTTTTCCTTCGATGATGTCGAAGCTTCCTCACCCTCACCTGGCTGTGACTTGATGGATGAAAAGCAAGCCAGTAAAATGTCGTAGCATATGCTGTAAAACGTCCAGGTGTTGCTTCAATTTGTCCCCGAGAAGCTGGAAGTGAAAGCAAGCAGCAGCAGCAGCAGTGGCTGATGGGAAAGTTTTACACGGGGACCGATTCAAAGGGTTGATGCCAAATAAACATAGACAGAGGGCGGCACGGAGCAAAATGAGGTGAGACGGCGGCACTGATAGAGGATGTTGTGTGTGTGTGTGAGAGAGAGAGAGTGTGTGTTGGCCTAGCTCTCATTAAGGACATCTCTCTTTCCAACACCAACTGCGGTTGGACACACACACACACACACACACACACTCGGAGAGCATCTACCCAAACCTGATGGATGCTGGTCGCCTAATTCCCGCCACATTAGCTATCGATGCCTCAGATCTCCCCTCGCGTCTCTTTATTTCAAGTTACATAGTGAGGGAGCTAATGAATGGACTCCAGGCCGTTAGATTCACGGCTTATTGCTATTGGAGCTGGCTCTCTCCCTGATATACAACTTCCATTATGACTCCATGCTTTCACCATAATCAAAATAATTAGGAGTCCATTGCTTTTGAAGTATTTGTGAGCCTACACACAGCGGCAACAGCTCAGTATGCATGCAGACACACACACACACACACAGTCTTTTCTGCATGCTAATGTGCAGACCAGCCTGTGAGCTTTCCCGCTTCTCAGCTGTTTATCAAAACACACACACACACGCTCGCACAATCCAATGGACGGTGCGTGGAATATGTCGCAGTGGAGGATTTGGGAATGGGGTCAGACCTGCTTAGGTTTTTTCCCAGAAGCCCCACAGCAGGTGGGGAGAGAGGAAGGAATCTAACCACGAATGTCAATAAATCTATCAAACTAAATGCCAGGCCTGTGCTAAGGGAAATGTCATTGGCTGTTTGTAATGAGGACGCCATGGGAAGGGAAGTGAAGGTGCAGCACCTGCTCAGAAAGGCACCGAGCATGCAGAGACTGTGGAGGAAACAGGACATGGCAGATCAGGAGGGAGACACGCGTGGAGCTGCAGAAGGGGGACGGATTAAACCTGGATGAAGAAACATGGACAGTCGGATGTTCAATATTGCTGTAGGGGTAATCACAAGGTTCCTGGTTCTCTTCCAGGATCCAAAAGGTGTCTAGCTAAACGCTCCTGATGCAGGTTGGCATATTGCATGGCAGTGAAATGTAAGGTATGAATGGGCGATAGGCAGGTGGATATGGAAAGCAGTCAATTTACCATTTAAGCAATTAACATTCTCTACACCTGTCACATCTGGTGGAAGGATCCTTCCTTTCAGACACAAGAAAAACTAAGAAACCGACATGTTTAGAAGGAAGTAGCCAGTTGTATATGATTGGTTGAGAGCTCCGTGTTTCTAAACTACACCGTGTACATGAAGACAACTTTCTCTTGGCTTGCAAGCTTCCTGGAATAAGGAGCAGCTAACGACATACGGCAGTCTTAGCGGTTAGTAGCTGCTCCAACGCAGTGAATCTGTCGAGCCTTACAAGGGATTTATATCAAATGACCGGCTATGATGTAGGTTGCCTAGAAAAGGTCACCTCTGCAGGGATCTAGTTAGCCAAGCATGCTAACATTAGCTTGACTACGAAGCTTTCATGCAATGCTTTCTATGCAGGGGAGGAGTTTAGTGAAAGGTACGTTGTGGATCAAGGTGAGCAAGGGACACATGACTATCCTCTAGGGAGGTAAACAAGGCCACAGAGGTCACTGACACTTTATCTAAGTGCTCAATGTTGGTGTATCCTTTCACTCCCACATGTAACATTCAGGCTGCTTAAGTCCTGCAGCCTCCACCGCGCAGAGCACACACTGTTGGATGTGGTTCATGTATCGAGTTATCCATTTCACACTTCACACCCCCTCGTTTGCGTCTAACACCCATCTGTCCTCTGCAATTTCATCGGGTGTCACACATCCCCAGCCCTTGGACGACCCAGCGGCTAAATGCTCTCTCATTAACTGTTATTAGCTTTCCTGTCTATACTCCAAACATGGAGCGCACCAGAAACACACACGGCCAAAGACTTTCTATTTTTAGTGTGTGTGCACCTGCTTTTAAGTTTGATGCATCTGGCAGCCAGCACTATGTTAATATTCAAGGAGTGTAGGCGCTTGTGCACTTGTGTGTGTGTGTGTGTGTGTGTGTGTGTGTGTGTGTGTGTGAGAATTAATCCTTCGCTGAGCCCTGCACCAGCACCGTCTTTCATGTCTCTGCAGGTTGTCACCGCAGCCACATCGTTCACTCTGATTGCAGATGAATGTTTGAAGCAAAGGCTGGCCAACATAAGCACGTTGTGTGTGTGGGTGGGTGGGTGTGTGTTTGTGTGTCGGGTTGTGTGTGTGTGTGGGTGTGTGTTTGTGTGAGCAACAGAGGGAGATGTGAGGATCCTAACCACTATGACCGTAGGCGTTTCCAGTACATTAAGGAACCCAAACTCCTCACGGATTGAGGTCATTCAGAGTGCTGGAAATGAAACGTTGCAGGTCTTAGAGCCTCTTTGAAATGATGAAACATTCATGTGTGCAGATGGAGCCGGCAGCGACACCACTGCCTTGGTGAGTTTACACGTATCAGCCACGACGCGTCAGCGGTTACACACAGATCCACGGTTGGAACATGTCGGCGTCACTGCAGGGAGGTTTCATGTCCTTCAGTCGAAGCTGCTGGTTAAAACTGTTGACTCTTTTTTTGAGATATTCAAAGGAAGATAGATTCCTTTGTGTGACCTTTCAAGAGAATAGTTTGGGGTTAAGCTAATGTATTATCTTTCTCTCGTTGTATTGCTCACCTTATTTCACTTTCGGATGCTTTGCATAATTGAAAAATGTGGATATTTCGTATTCTCTACATAACGTTTGGCTGAAGCATTAACAGCTGTTTCCTTTCCTTATGCTATTCATCTCCTTATGACTTAGTGTACAGAATTACAATGTTACATCTAACCCTCATCTAATATTAAGATTATAAGAAGATGTGTTTTCCTCCAGACTCCGACCCGATGAGTGGCATTTAGGGAACAAACTGGGCGGACAGGAAGCCGATCAGGAATCAATTCTTCATGTATAGAAAGTGTAGGCTTTAAGGTCGATACATCCAACACTGATCAATTAGCAGGAAGTCTCGGTATGTCAGCTGTGACAAGAGTGCTATAACCAGTCTGAATTAAGTGCAAGAAATGTCCATATTTAGAAGAGAATAGGGATGACTTTGCTTTCAGACGACAACAAGTCCCTTTTCTCCGCGGTTCAGCCTCCCGTCCCGTGTCTCTGATAGCAGCTCAGTGAGAGGATTAGCATTAGAGCTAGTTGCTAACGCAGAAGAAGCCCCCAGGTCAGATTAGCAGAATGTAAACCTTGCACCCCTTACATCACACTTTGAAGAAGGGCTTAAACCCTCAACTTTATCCTGTCAGAAAGGTGGCATCATCTGTTACAGTGTGTGACACAGTAGTGGAGGAGCTGCCGGGGTCTCCAGCTGTTTCTGAGGAGATGAGGAAGTTATTACGGTGTTAAACAGCTTGTTCATTTGTTCCCTACGTGTTCAAATGCTAATCTACTTCTATGCACCGTCTTAACCTACTCTAAAAACCTATTGTGTACATCTGTAGGACCCATACTTGCCAACCTTGAGACCTCAGAAATCGGGAGCATTTCAAATCACCGCGGGGGGGCGGGTGCTAGTGGATCGCCGGAGCTGTATTAGCTTAAAGATCAAATGCAAAGATATTTTTATAATTGCCAGTAAAATCGAAATCATATAGCTACAACACTATTTAAGATATTGCAGTATTAAAATCGGAGATAATATGCGTCTGGCAATGCGCAATATTTATTTTGTTCAACCCCCAACACCAAGTCCGACGATTTATTTCTCAGCCGCTCGTCTCCGCAAGATGGCGTCGCGTGACGTCAGCGTGGCCAAACATATTTCCACCTGGCTTACCGCTCACAGCTGCTTCCGCCGATAGTACAACTTAGTTTCGTTATAATGTCTGATTCTGAGTCGGAGGCCACCCAAGATCTGGAGTTGTAAAAGGGGTAAATTAATTGTTGGATGTAGAAGTGTTAGAATCAATATAGATGTTTTTATTTTAAAGTAAATTCAGATGGAACATAGTAAAAACATGTCAATTCTAATGTCCGCCTAAAAAAAACTCGTTGCTTATAGTGAACACTAACCTTGAATGATGGGTTAGTAGAATAAAAGCTTTAGGAATCCAAACTATAACATATCATAAGTACCCTGTATCAAGATTGATGCAAAACAAGTTAAATGTGACCTTTTTAGAGAGGTTTAGAAAAATAAAGTTCCATTTGAACTTTTTCACTGTAAAAATCATTTTATTACTTTGAATTATCACTATAGGTATTCATTCCATCCAAATACAACTGTTGTGGAAAAAAACTTTTAAAAGAAAACTAATTTAACTGATCTTTTTCATTTATTTGAATTAGCCCCGAGTGAATTAGGGGGCTAATTCAAATAGCCCCCACCTTTTTGGGTGTATTATCTCGATTTAAATTAAATAAGAAATACAGGCAGTCTTAAAAACAACATTTCTATAAAAATATAGCATATTTGGAAGCTTTGCATTTGATCTTTAACATGCTTATTGTAGTTGTAAGTGCACTGTGTTGATGGAGCATAGGTGTGGGCTGGACCTGTGTTATAGGAAAGGATTCTTGTTCAGTTTTCTGCGACTTATCTTCCTCAGACTTTCAGTTGCGCGCGCTACTAAAGAGACGCGCTACCATGGAAACCAAACAATGGTGTAGCTGTATTAAAGTCCGAGTGGAAACAGTCGTGAGTAAATCTGATTTAGTCAGAAATCGGGAGACATGCGGGAGAAATGTGACCCCGGGAGGAAACCGGGAGAGGGCAATGAAATCGGGAGTATCCCGCGAACATCGGGGAGGGTTGACAAGTATGGTAGGACCTTTAAAAAGCAGATGCATTTGCAACAAACATTTTATTTTGTGCAATACAGGGATGAAGACATGTCATATCTGATCAATTAAATCACAATGTGTATCCTAAACTCCTTTTAATTTAAATCTGGCCCAGTTGACAACAAATTATGACCATACAGTACATAATGCGTTTTTGGAAACAGCATAAATTAAATTCCCCACAAAGTCCCGTTAGCATCTGCTCAGGAGCTTCTGATCAAATCACAACATGGTGATGAGCCCAGTCGTCTTTACATTGTCAAGAAATGCTCAATTTTTAATACAAAATCGCACAAGAAGTCCTGAATAAGATTGCAAACCAATCGGCAAACCCTTATGTAATGTGCTTTCTTATCACAGCCCATGTGTTCATAAAGATTATTCCCCGTTTGGATGTTTAAATTCGGGGGAAGTCGAGTCGGTCTGGCAGATGTGGGGTTGCACGTCAGAGAAAAGCTAAATGAGACGAGAGGGGAGAGAGGGTCTCTTCATGAGGATGATTTACTATGTGCATAACTTTGCACAAATTGAGTCATTCACACGGCATTATATATGTGCAGGGATTCGTGTGCACCTCGGTCCAAAGTATGTCTTACATTTGTAGTTTTTGGTTTAATGTAGTCGTGCAGTTTCACCAAACTTCACACTTTTTGTTTTAACATTTGAACATACTTGGAATAATTCAAATTCAGTCAGATTTAGAAAATATGCTCCCCCTTCTGCCTGGAGTAACAGAAGGAGCTGTCAGGTGTACTCACTCTGAGGGAGTTCAGGTCCATCTGAAAGGAATAGAGAACAAGGAAAGGTCGATGTGACTGCTCTTATATCCCATCATTAAAGTCGGTTCATAACAGTTGATTTAATCTGCACACTGACTGGTTAACGTGCCGTTTCATCAGTGTGTTACGCCGTCTGCCTGGATTGGTTTGTGTTCATTGTAACATTGTTCAAGCTGCCCTCTTGGCCAGGTCGCTCTTTAAAACATATATTCCTGCACTTGACTTTATCTGCACTTTGAAGTTTGAATGCTTGTTCTCCTGAATGTCTCTTCTTTCGTATGGCACCTACTCATCTCATTGTATCATGACAATAAAGTATTCTATTCTAAATTTTAATCTCAGTGAGACTTTGACCTGGTTAAATAAAGGATATATATATATATATACATTTTCCCACATTAATGTATTCGTGGATTGAATTTTTTCTTGGATTTATGTTAAGCAGTGGTGGGAAGTATCAGAGTACAAATACTTCGTTACTGTACTTAAGTACATGTTTCTGGTATCAGTACTTTACTCCACTACTTATTTTCTGATGACTTTTACTTCTTACATGTTGAACTCAAATACCTGTACTTTCTACTTCTTACATGTTGAACCAAATACCTGTACTTTCTACTTCTTACATGTTGAACTCAAATACCTGTACTTTCTACTTCACATGTTGAACTCAAATACCTGTACTTTCTACTTCTTACATGTTGAACTCAAATACCTGTACTTTCTACTTCTCTACATGTTGAACTCAAATACCTGTACTTTCTACTTCTTACATGTTGAACTCAAATACCTGTACTTTCTACTTCTTACATGTTGAACTCAAATACCTGTACTTTCTACTTCTTACATGTTGAACTCAAATACCTGTACTTTCTACTTCTTACATGTTGAACTCAAATACCTGTACTTTCTACTTCTTACATGTTGAACCAAATACCTGTACTTTCTACTTCTTACATGTTGAACTCAAATACCTTGTACTTTCTATTCTTACATGTTGAACTCAAATACCTGTACTTTCTACTTCTTACATGTTGAACCCAAATACCTGTACTTTCTACTTCTTACATGTTGAACCCAAATACCTGTACTTTCTACTTCTTACATGTTGAAACCCAAATACCTTGTACTTTCTACTTCTTACATGTTGAACCCAAATACCTGTACTTTCTACTTCTTACATTGTTGAACCCAAATACCTGTACTTTCTACTTCTTAATGTTGAACTCCAATACCTGTACTTTCTACTTCTTACCATGTTGAACTCAAATACCTTTACTTTCTACTTCTTACATGTTGAAACTCAAATACCTGTACTTTCTACTTCTTACATGTTGAACTCAAATACCTGTACTTTCTACTTCTCACATGTTGAACTCCAAATACCTGTACTTTCTACTTCTTACATGTTGAACTCAAATACCTGTACTTTCTACTTCTTACATGTTGAACTCAAATACCTGTACTTTCTACTTCTTACATGTTGAACTCAAATACCTGTACTTTCTACTTCTTACATGTTGAACCCAAATACCTGTACTTTCTACTTCTTACATGTTGAACTCAAATACCTGTACTTTCTACTTCTCTCATTTCCCAAGCAGCTGGTTCCTTTAGTCTGAATGTGTGTTTGATGCATGATCATTATTCTTTAGAGTCATTGCCTATTGATTTGAACACGATCCGTGTATCCATCACTTCCTGGTCTTCTCTAAAGAAGAGGGACCAATGGAAACGTTTGTCATGTTGCCGTTGTTCAGCATGGAAACATTCATTAGCTAACAATGACATTATTGTTCTATTAATATAAAGGGAGGTCAGGTACTCTTTAAAACAGCTGCTAGCTATGGGTACTTTCTACTGAAGTACATTTCAAAGTTCTTTACTTTTACTTGAGTAAAGAAGTTTAGTCAGTACTTCTACTTTTACCAGAGTATCTTTACACACGAGTATCTGTACTTCTACTTGAGGAAAGGATGTGTGTACTTCTACTTGAGTAAAGGATGTGTGTACTTCTACTTGAGTAAAGGATGTGTGTACTTCTACTTGAGTAAAGGATGTGTGTACTTCTACTTGAGTAAAGGATGTGTGTACTTCTACTTGAGTAAAGGATGTGTGTACTTCTACTTGAGTAAAGGATGTGTGTACTTCTACTTGAGTAAAGGATGTGTGTACTTCTACTTGAGAAAGGATGTGTACTTCTACTGAGTAAAGGATGTGTGTACTTCTACTGAGTAAAGGATGTGTGTACTTCTACTTGAGTAAAGGATGTGTGTACTTCTACTTGAGTAAAGGATGTGTGTACTTCTACTTGAGAAAGGATGTGTGTACTTCTACTTGAGGAAAGGATGTGTGTGTACTTCTACTTGAGAAAGGATGTGTGTACTTCTACTTGAGTAAAGGATGTGTGTACTTCTACTTGAGAAAGGATGTGTGTACTTCTACTGAGTAAAGGATGTGTGTACTTCTACTTGAGGAAAGGATGTGTGTACTTCTACTGAGGAAAGGATGTGTGTACTTCTACTTGAGGAAAGGATGTGTGTACTTCTACTTGAGTAAAGGATGTGTGTACTTCTACTTGAGGAAAGGATGTGTGTACTTCTACTTGAGGAAAGGATGTGTGTACTTCTACTTGAGGAAAGGATGTGTGTACTTCTACTTGAGGAAAGGATGCGTGTACTTCTACTCGAGGAAAGGATGTGTGTACTTCTACTTGAGTAAAGGATGTGTGTACTTCTGCCATCTCTCTGGTTAAGGGGATAATCCAGCATCAGCTGTGACATTAGAAAGCCACCGTGATGGAGCAGGTATAAACTCTTTCCCCGACCCGCGGGACACAATGTAATAACGTCCGTCCCTCAGCAGCCCGTGTTCGATGTCGACTTTGCGGTTATTGGAGAGTAATGTTGATTTCCCCCGGTGATTGATGAGGTCATGAGGACACTTAAGCACAGGTCCGTGAAATAATGGTGATGGAGAGGAAAACGAGACGCGAGGCCTCGGCGCGATAATTCAGACGAGATGTTATTTCAGAAATGATTTTAGAATAGATCCAGCTGTTTGGGGGGATATGGGTCATACCGGAAGACTTAGTGGGGCTCGTGCATGCTGCGTCGAGGCAGTACACAGACGGGTTTGAAATGGACTCTGCAGACGTCTAAAGCGTGTCTGAAGTGAACTTTGATGTACTGTAGTGGTGTCAGTGAGAGTGGAGCCACATCTCTATGAAATGATGACCCATCTTTCCACTGTCGGATTATTATTCAGTGACATTTAAGCTGCTTTAATGACGCGTGTACTTACTTACAGACGATGGTAAACTGAGTATGCTCTGAGAGATATGGCTTCTGTTAGTAGCAGTACTTTTGTTTTTAAATGACTCCAAAGCTGCTCAATCTCCTGGTTCCAAATATTGCCATACTACTCCACCGGGAAGAAAGTACTTTGCTAAACTATGATTTGATATTATTTCTCGCAGTGTGCTGCTGTTAGCTATCACTATGTGCCATTGCTGCGTTCCCCTATGTTAATGTTCACCTTCATTATTATTATATGTAAGTACATGAACCAAACTAAATAATCAATCATTTGCTAATAAGCTTTTCCTTCTCTCTTTCTCCCCTCCATGCTTTCTGTGTGACCAATCGGATCTCCTCACATGACTTCTCTTGGCCAATGGGGATGCTCCATTTCTGCTGACATCTATAGGTAAGACCCCTGAGAAGCTATTAGCATTGCTGCTGCTGCTGCTGCTATTGGTTGAAATAATGTCAATTGATTACATATTTATCTGCTCGATTGGAGTTGTATGAACAGCACCACAGACTGGGTTGGGCTTTTAGTGCTGGATCTTATTTTTAATGTTATATCGGGTGCATTTTGCAGCATTTCCTTGTTGATTTCTGCAGTTTTTTTCTAGAAATTGTCCGTCACTCAAACAAGTCAACAACATATGATTTGGCTGATGTTAAAAATGAGTTTGCAATAGCTTCTAACTCACGGTTCGACCTGACGATGAGCCAGAAAGTGACGTCTGCACTGACCCGAATAACTGTCCACTCCTCAGGAACTAGCAAAGCAGAATTAGGGCTACATGAAGGCTAAACAGCTGTTTAATAATTCATAGTGTGTTCTGCTCTTGGCTGCATTGATAAGCTGCCTGCGTTAACATATTGAGATCATGAATAAGTGAAACTCTGATTTACCCCCCGCACTTCAGTCTGCATTCACAAAGTCAGGAAGAGTTGCAGTGCATGGCTTTAAGGTATTGAATCTGAAGCAGTGTGTTGGCGATGTTGGGAGACGCGTTTAGTTCAAGTGGAAGCTTCAGAAGTGTTTCTAAGGCCCAATCCCAAACCACGCCCTACACACTCCCCCTCCGAGTGAACTCTGTGGAGTGACACATGAGGCTCCTCCTGTCAGATGGAGGGAGTAAACACAGCAGCAAGCTTTGGGACCGCCTCCCCTCTCTCCGCCCGAAACAGGAAGTGTCGTAA
>CADEHL010001246.1:65000-105000 GCA_902827135.1 Harpagifer antarcticus
AAAGCAAAGTGCCTCCAGGCGTTTGACACGCTGTAAGTAGACGGATAAGCCTCGGCGTGAATGAGCTCTGAATGGGATGAGTCTATTTGCTGGATCACAACCGTGTGGTTTCATATCCCCCGCAGACCGCCGTATAACACGGACCTCCTAATGGTCCGCTCATCATTTCACATTCAACTGGGTTTTTATCACCCCTGCTTTAATGTGTGGGCATAATTGAAAGAAAATGAGATTGATACACACACACACACACACACACACACACACACACACACACACACACACACACACACACACACACACTGACCTTGTTGCCTCCTTTATTTACCGCACAATGACTGCACATCCACGGTGTAATTAAGGTGTTAATGCCCGGCCTTGGGTCTCACACACTTAGAGGTGAGCTCCTCCTTCGCTGAGAAGCTTCCTCTCCCAGAAACAGAAACAGAACCAGTTTCTGGACTCATTCTCACTTGGGCTACTGAATGAATCATCTCCCTGCACCCTCAGCTGAACACCCACAAATGGCCAGAGCCCGAGGACAAAGGCATTCTGTGTTAATTAAGCATACAGCAGTTCATTTACACACCATTCCCTTCCTCCCACGTGCACACTCACCGAGGCTCTGCAGCTGTCACCACTTTCCTTTGTGAGTCTTGCTTTGTCTTTGTGCCGCCTCTGCCTCCCGCACCTCGGCTGTAATCACGTTCGAGGCGGGAGAGAAAGGATTCTGACTGGGCATCTACTTGATGCAGAGGTTTTCGTTGAAAAGGGTTCAGCTCCGTTCTCCTTCAGAATTCGGTATTTGTCCTCGCTTTATTTCCAACCTTGACAAAATACAAACTATCAAACGTGTTGCATTTAATACTTTTCAGACAAGACATCTTAACAATTCATTGCTTTTGCTTTCGACATAATTCACTAGAAACGCCTTTGATGCCGGCCTGTATGGATTTCTGCTCTTCCCACTCATACCACAGCGCTCAGACATAACTCCTAAACCCGTCCTGATTCAAGTCGATAGATCTTCTCTTTTCTCACCGTTGGCAGAGCCGTGGTTTATAACACATTGATGTATCAGCGGGGTGTCTCAGACTCTCAGCTGATGGACGACAGTGACCTTTTCTCTGCTGATAGCCAGCGATGACCACTGTATATCAGCTGGCCGCGATCAATACCTCCATAAAGAAGCCTTGAAGCGCAAGTGCTGTAAGTTAGAGATGATATCTGGGAGTAAATCAGACTGACACTTAAACACACGACGCCATCACACGTCATGATAATTCCCTTTTAATCAATTGCCCCATGTGTTATAAACTCAGTGAGGGCTCTTATGTAATGCTGCCTGGCAACTAAACTTGTTCTTCAAACAGAGATTTTAGTGCCTCGGTGTCACGGTCTATTGCGCTGCGTGGCACTGAGAGATTATTCTGCAGACCCAACGGAGGCGTCAGATCTTTGTGGTGGTCTCTCAGTCGCCAGGCAACGCGCATAACAGATTTCAATAGGCATGAGACTTCATTAGCTGCGGGCACATTGATGGACCGTGAAAACCGCGCTTTCCTTAAAATTAAAATAGATGCACTCATCTGCTAATTGCAAGGGGAGGAACAGAAGGAAGGTGGAAGAGAAGGTTACACGAAGAAGTGTGTGTTGCAACGCTCTGTCGTGCATCTGTCTGCAAGGCGAGAGGTGTGTGTGCAGCGAGGGAGACTCGTCTTTATCACCTGTCACTCTGACGTTCAGTTGCTCCCGAATCCTCCTCCACCTCCAAGCATGTATAGTGTCCGTACGGAGCTTCTTCTCTTAGCCCGGCTCAAGGCTGACGACAAACACGGAGGCCACACGCAGAATTATAATGCAAAGAAGGATTTATTGAACCGAACAACAAACTGGAACATAATCACGAGGAGTGTGGGTAGAAAATGAGTGTGTGGTGCAGCAAATCAATCCTCCACAGAAAACCACATAATAAATAAGTCGCTGCCTCCTAAAGTAAATTGTACATTAAGTAACAAGTATAAAGTATTGGTAGCAGGCAGTGAGGCTTCAGTGAAAGGCACCAGAAGGAAATGTTTCTTTACCCAGATCACTGCCAGTGTTTCCATAATGTTATTAATGAATGCAAATTAGAGAAGTGGCTTTTAAAGCAATGTCTTTTGACCTTTCAGTAATCCTTTACACGTACAGGGAAGTTCAGACAAACAGTGATGATTAGTGGCTTATTAAATAAAGAGGTTTAAAGAATCTAATTATCTTAAGGAGCAACATATTAGCAGTAAGTACAGTAATGACAACATTAATAGAAGTGCTGTAACAGTCTTAGTGTTGAAGAAGCAGCTAGTAAACAATATAAATAGTACATTGCATACATTGCTCCTCCTCCTTCGCGTCGAAAGGAGCCAGTTGAGGTGGTTCGGGCACCTAGTTAGGATGCCACCTGGGCGCCTCCCTAGGGAGGTGTTCCAGGCACGTCCAGCTGGGAAGAGACCGAGGGGTAGACCTAGGACCAGGTGGAGGGATTACATCTCTTCTGGCCTGGGAGCGCCTTGGGACCCCCCAGTCAGAGCTGGTTGATGAGGGGAAAGGAACGTTCGGGGCTCTCTGCTGGAACTGTTACCCCCGAGACCCGACCACGGAGAAGCGGGAGAAGATGGATGGACATTGCATACACTATATATTGCACAAAGTACTGTTATTTGTGTCAGCGGTACATATATTTTAAACACACACTTTATCTTTAATTTTATCAGCTCCACGTCACTATTATTTATTTATATGTACAATTTTGGCAAGTTTTCTTGTCCTGTTCCTGTAAGCCAGTACAGGACTTGAAATATCCCCACAAGCTGAGGACGCAGACAAACCGTAAGCACACTGGACTGGGTAAATTGAATATTGATTGGTAGTAATCCATGCGAAATAGGGAGTAAAGGGACGAAGCCGAATGTACTCTCTGATCCCTTTTCGACCCAAACTCCCCGTGTGCACTTCAAGTCCGTTGTGAGCGTGACAATCGGATCACGGTTACATTAGCAGACCACTCTGCTGCTAATACAGCCAATCATCACCTCCAGGGCAAAATGGAGGTCTTTCTTTATCCATCATCTTTACAGCGACATCAAAGCAGACATTCTATAACGAACGATGGCGGGAACTATCACAGAGACGAGTTAATGAAGCACATTACAGCGAAGAGATGACATGGCTTTGGAGGGCTTGAAATTGGCACCACAGATGCTCATCAAGCAATCAGCACTATTTGGATGTAATTTTATGGTAATCCTTTCATATTCAGAGCCGTTCTGTTCATTTCATGGATTGTAGACGAGAGAGAGAGAAAATGGCACGCCATAAACCGAAGCCTCCGAATCCCAACGAGAGACAGCGTGCATCACGGTTTTTAAAATGCAGAGTCGTTTAGCAGATAATGAATGACTGAATGCACACGTTTCAATTAGGACAAACCGCAGTGTTTGTGTCGTTGAAGCACTTGGACGATGAAACGTTGTAGTTGGAAGAATATAGGCTGCAAAAAAGATTTTCAATTCACAAACCACCGTCCATTCTGTGGAGGAAACTTCTGTGTAGCAATGCAGTGGGAGTCACCGACTCATGAAGGAGACACGGGACGAGCAGGAGTTCTGATGCCAAACACTGAGATTTAATTCAAGCATCGGCCGGAGAAATTCACATCACAAGTCACACAGTCAAAGGTTCTGACGGCACGGGTGGGTTGTCATGTAAAATCTGACCAACCTTGCATCTCGATAGACCTTTTAACTAGTTTACAGAGAGTCAACCCACATATTGGGGATGGGCGTAAACATCTGCAGACACAGGAGATGTCTCTCACATCTGTGGAGCTTAGAAAGCCAGCGTTCTCACAGTCGTAAAACCCCCCTGTGCCCGGTAGGTCAGGCCATCAAACCTAGCATCAACATACGACTGCATTAACACATTCCTTACGGGAGATTAGAAGCAGGGATGGTCGTAAATGTCAACACACAGAATAAGGTTAAATGTCTAGGAGTAAAGACAAAACACATTTTACAATTGTCTATTCTTGAATCTGTATCTGTTGTTATCCTCAATAGTTTTCCTTTAATTACTCCAACCAAAAGCACATAAGTACATTAGTTGTATGTACACTGATGTTTGAAGAGGCTATAATTACAAACACTTTTGAAGAGGCGTCAAGAGCCAAATTAGCTCCATGAGTGGACAAACATCACCTGACAATTCTACTCAACACTAAAAATATCACACCTATTGGCACTTCTTGATCGAGCAGCTGTCATTTTGAAATGGTGGTTATCTGTCTTTGGGATGAAGCTTGTGCTTTTCTAACGTTAGTATTGCCCTAAACGTCCAGTAGAAGTAACGATTCCTCACAATCAAGTTTAAAGCAGCGCCTTGTCAGATTAATTGTTAACAACTGACGCTGCTGTGTTGCATATTTCCGCCCTGCTACCTGCGGCTGTACACTAATTATTCCCATCCCCTGCTGATGTTAAGCTACAAGGCTGTGCAGGTTTGAAAGTGTAATAGGAATATCATTAGTTATTCAGCGTTGGCTTTGGCACTTTCTTCAATTAGACACACTGGATGAGATGTGTTCTATCACCGTAAACAAAAAGTGTATTTTTAAAGACCGCGCACACAGCTTTTAATGCTGATTTGTTCAACACATTTATATATATGCTGAGCTGGCAATGATATTTAACATAATGTCGATGTGAGCCATTGCACTTTCGATGCGCTGAATAGTGCTTTACGGGAATGACCAACAGGGTTTGTATGTAGAGCTATGGGCACTTGTAAATGTCTATACTTGTATCCTGTAAATATAATGTCCTTTCATGTGGAACCTATATGCTGCAGGTCTCCCTTTAAAAGAGGTCTATGCTCTCAATGGGACCAATCTGGTTAAATAAAGGTTTGAAATGAAATGAGAGCTTATTAATGTCACTACAACTGAATATTATTGGCACGTTTGATGATGTAAGACAATGCTGCCATTTCATGGGTCATTCAAAATAGTATATGCAAGTGTGTTGATACCCCATGGGCTCATTTGCCTCTACTGCTCAGTAAAGTGTATACGATCTTATCCGAAGTTCATCTTTCCTTTCTAAACTCTTTGCCCTTTCGAGCTACAGAGCCACAATGCAGAACATGCGCTCTCTGGAGCTCACATTTACATTGTGTGCACTTTAGATGGCAGCAGAAGAAGAGTAAATATTGATATGGTAAACCCATTTGATTTGACTTTACACAGATGTTGAGTTGTTTGTTGGGATTTCGATGCTGAGGGAAATGTTCACGAGAGCAGCTTCTGTTTGAACGGCTTATCCTGGGATGTGTTGTGTATTATGTTCTTATAACGGCAGGTCCATAAGCAGTCTCTTCTATAAATGGAACATCTTCTATTCTCAAGCTTTCATTTAAAGAAATCAATCTCATAAATAAACATTGCCATTTGAGCGCTTTAATTAAAGCAGTAAGTGGCTCGGCTGCTATTCCCCGAGGTGTGTGTATCCCAAGACGGAGGAATCATTTACAGCAGAGCCACATATCGGGCGTTTCTCCCCTCAAGTGTGTTTTCCCACAATGACAACAAACTGCGGCGTGAATCCAAAATTAGATTTTCAAAGACGATGTCCATGGGCGATTTCCAGCTTGCTCTCGAAACAAATTGCCGATTTTAGAAAGAATGGTTCGTAGAGAAGGACTTTGAAGTACAAAATGGCTGTTATCAACTTTTGCCAGCTGTTTTGAAAAGTGAACGCGCCGCTGTGTTGCTTTTTAGGTATTTAACAAATTGCTTTTCGTTCATGCGAATCCCCCGCTATTCAGATTCTACCCGTGAGACAAGTCGATGTACCGTCCAAACAAAGTCAGAGCAGAAGAAACTTTGGGAACACTTTATATTAAGGTACACAGATTAACCATCAACTAGTTGTTAATTAGCACGCATATTAGCAGTATATTGGCTCTTTAGTAGTCATTATAAAACACGTATTAATGCCTTAATCTACATGACCGTATTCTACAAGAAATAACCCATTAGTTGAGAGTTTTTCCTCAATAACCCTTTAATTAGTGCTTATTCATTGCAAGTAAGGAAGTTGTTGTACATGAGTCTTAATATGCTCTGCTCAATATGGGCCTAATAAGGCAGTAGTAGAACAAGAATAGTAATTCTCTCTTAATAACACTTAACAAATCTATTCTTATGTAACAAGACATGAAACTAAGTGTTAATTGTGTCTAATTAACTCAAAATTAGATATTTCCATCGAAGAACATGGTCCATATTCTAAAGTGAAGTCTTGTTCATAACCAACTCTTCCAGTACACCTTATCTAAACCGATAACACCCGCCCTTTAATACTTCATCAGCAAGGGAAGAAGCTTGCCTTTGGCTTTCATGTCCTCTATTCTGGCCTTTTTATCGACTGTAACATTTGTTGCACACTTCTTGGCAAATGAAAGCTATTGCAGGATCACACTTGAGGGTCTCGAATGTGTCTGGGTCCACAATCTTGAGCTCTGCAATTGGAGCAGTCATCTTTATGGTTTCCCCGGGTTAGGGTAAGAGCCAATACACTGCTAACATGCATGTTAATTAGCAACTAGTTGATGGTTAATTTGTGTACCTTAATAAAGTGTTACCGAAACTTTCTTCACTGATGCCTCTTAGCATTACCAAGGGCCTTTAAACAGGACTCAGTATGAAGGCTAACGGATCAAAGCTGCACTCTTCATCTTCAGCTCTTAAGGTAGACATTTCCCTCTGGGTTTCTAATCCAGCATGCGGGAGAAAAAAGCCATTTCAACGAGCATAAGATAAGTGTAAGTGAGTGTGCCGAGCAAAGAGTCTCATCTTGCTAATACATGTAAATTGGGCGTTTAAGACGGGGTGGTGAGGTTCTTTTCACGCTGTCAGGCAGGAGTGGTTATATATATTACAATCTTCCTGCGAGAAAAAGCATGATCCTATCTCCTGACTTCAGTCAAAAGTACTGATACTGTACTGTAACAAATACTCATTGCATTGAGAATAGTACTTACGTGTGAACAGGAAAATGTATTTAAAGTATTAGGAGAAAAAGGGTAAAAATGATTCTAATCAAATCTAAAATATAACATCTTGAGAAGCTGAATGCGTGAAATGTTTCTTACCTAAAAACGACTTAAACAGTTATTCCTTTGTTAGGCACTTAAAGGTCACCTATCATGCTGTCTGTAGGCAATTGCACAGGTCTCAGATATGAAGTGTTTTGCTTCAAACACCAAACAGATCATTCTAGCCACGCCTCATATCCCTCTATTTCACTTCCTGTTTCTAAAGTGCTGATTTGGGGATAAAGCTTTAAAGAGGAGGGGGCGGAGCTTATGCGGGACCCGGCAGCTACCGTCTAAACTAAATGCTGCTGTGATGATACGCCATATCATGGATCATCAAGGATCTGAAACAGTCTGGAGCTCAAAGGCTTTCTCTCTTGCCGGTTATACCACAACGTCCTTTTTACTTTCTGCTTCTTCACACACATGCTCTCCAGTACAGGTTAGCTCTGAGTGTTAGCGATGCTAATGTAAACACCGACCATATTACGTCCAGAACAGTCGGGCATTGTTTCTGATAGCAGCTTTCTGATTGGGCCGTGGGTCCACATTTCAGATATTACGTCATATCGGACGCAAATCTGGATCAGCTCCGTGGTTCCCTGTTTTTAGAGATTTGGGTACGGAGGAAAAGAGAGAGGGTTTTATTTCCTGACGCTGCGTGAGTTCCCCGACACACCGGGGACACAGCGGGGACACACCGGGGACACATGTTGATGCAGAGAAGACATCACAAAGTGCATTTTGCATGATAGGTCCCCTTTAACTATAATGTTGGATGGCATCATATTACACAAGTTCTTCCTAAGTGTTGTGTGTCAACATTTCGTAGTATCAACATTCAAAAGTACGATGGTAGTACTGGCACAGAAAGAGAGTACTCAGGTAAAGTACATGTACCTCAAATGTGTACTTAATTACTTTCCACCACTGATGGTACGTGACAGAAAATGATGGACCCCCCCCCTGGCTGCGGGACAATGTGATTATTGCACCAATCTGCACTTTCCCCCGGTGTGAATTCAACGTGATATTATTGGCTGCAGTTCGAACAATTCAATTAACACTTCCATGGAGATTAATCAGAGACAGGGCCACACACACACACACACACACACACACACACACACACCTTTCTGAAACCCACACTGCAGCCAGAAAGATTCATTATGGTCCGCCTTAATCAATTTTCAACATCATGGCACATGAAAGTAGTGTTAGTCAGGAGCCGGCTGGATTTAATTAAGAGGGTTCACTTGATCTTTATCTGAGGCATTGAAATCTGTTGAAACCCAGATTACAGATAACGCTGTTTCCTTTACGTCATGCCGCCTCTTGAAGGAACATTATTTGACATATTTGAATGCCATGACAGGCACAAGTAGATTGCTAATGCAGAGTTATAGATCAGGATTAGATATGGAGGGATGGAAATTAGACATACTAAATTGTTTTCTGGATTTCTTCCGTAAAGTTTCGCCACGGCATTTGGGGTTAATTAGTTTTGAGAGTTGTTGCCGTGTCATGCTAACACCTTATATGTTAGAATAGTTGAGTGCAAACAAGAAGCTAAGGTGATTTCAGTTCCTAATGGGCTAAGTATGATGCTTCTATTTATTCCCTGCTCTGATGCGATGTGACGAATGGCGCTGTCAGATAAATAAAAGTAAGCCAAATGAATTCATCACGGGAGGATAAAGGCATTTGGCCGTGTGTGTGTTATCGTTCAGGATGTTTCATCAGTCTGACTGCACAACATTTGGCTTCACTTCCATTGGGTGGTTCCCAGTTATTATACACTAAAGACTCCTGATGCATTCAAGGGTTAATGCAAGAGGAGGCAGCCACGGAGCCTCTGTTGCGGTTAAAGTGCAGCGCTGTGATTGGCCTCGGTTAGGAAAGGAATGTATGAGGAGTGTTACCTTCCCTCTTGGTCTACAGGTGCTAATCAACCTGGATCTAAGCAATATACACACACAAACCCTATACTAACACAGAACTCGACGACACGCTGCTAATCAGTGTGCTCGCCCAGAACCCTACTGAATACCCTGCTAATCAGAGTAGCTAACACAGAATACACACGGCTTAAACAGTCTCAGAAGTCACAGAACGAGGGTAGAATCACACGGAGAGGCTTGAGGCGTCTGTCACACAATACAGAGCCTCCCGAATGGTATCCAGCCTTTATACTCCTCCCCCGGATGACGTGGCAGAAGCGGGCAGGCCTTGGGTGACGTCTGTCCAATCCCCGTGGATGTTGCGAGGTCGGGACGGCCACTGACAGCATAGGCACGGCACAGCTCATTTGCATACACACACACACACAAGTTAAAGGCACAAGGTAGCAGCGGCTGTAACAAGGAGTAAAGGTGTGACCGCTGATAACGGGGATCATTGATTGTTCGAGGGTTTCCACGCTCACGGCTGGCCGAGTTTGGAGATGGATATCGGAGGAATGTGTTTGGCAGTTTCTCCGAGCAGCTCTGGCAATTAGCCGAAGAAAAAGTCTGCTGCGATTAATGACCTCACTTAGACAAGCATTTTAGATTTATGACACATGCAAGGTTACATATAATACATAGTCATTGTAGAAGCCATTTCCTTAGATTATATTATCTTATTTACAGAGTACATAATCTGAGGTGTATTTTATTTATTATTTAATTTGAGTGCGTTACTCTGCAGGTCGAGGTGCTGCAGCCTCCTGGTGTGGCTGACTGAAGCAAACCGTTCTTAGACCTTACTTTTCAATCGCATCTGGACATTTATATCTTTTCTCTCAAACTACATTCGTCGGTCAGCCCCACGAGTGAATCACAAACAAAGGACACAAAACAAATGGTCACTACACTCATATTTAAATTGTTCGCCTGCCTTTCAAGTACGTACTATGTGTTATTCACGGGTTTGAATCTGTAGTTTGGATAAATTCAGGACATACGGTAACGCATTGTTGGCCAATTGTAATGATGACATAGTTCAACTCTTTAACTGAAAACATAATTCTGCAATTGCATTATAATTGTTCACATATGCAGTACCCTCATGAGTACACTCCTTCGTTTGCAGTCGTCCCGCCACATTGTGCAAGAGACAACAATGTAACTTTTGTGTATGCAAGCACCTTAAAGTTCAAATGGAAATGCATTGCCCTAACTATTTTAAAAGTAAAAAAATACACTTGCTACTAAATGCTATTGTGGAATAACGTTTGACCTTTACAGTATTATTTGTGCTCGAAGGGCTTCCTTAGTTTCTGTCTCATTCCGCTTAAAGTCCATCTATAGAACATAAGACATCGTAGTGTATCTGAGAGACATGGATGTAGAAAGCAGCTGTAACTCAGGTCACACAAATATTCCCCTCTCTCTCGGCAGCTTCCACTTTCAGCCGAAAAGGGATCAAACCTTAATCCCAAAGCATCAGGAATGCCATGGAGACCGTGCAATGCTTGACTTTCTTCCTTTCCTCTTCCTCTTCCTCCCTGTGCCAGCTGAAGGATGTTAGGGAAGTTGGGTGGTTGCCAGCAGACATCAAAGACCCTTCTTCAGATTTATGCATCTGTCCTGGCCTCTGCTCCCCAGCCGATGATATACACATACAGTGAGAAGATCACACAATGCTGCAGCACTGATACACCCCTGACCATTACGTTCAGCCCCTGCAGGAAGTGATGAGCATCAGATTACTCGTCACAATTTTCTCCGCAGAGCATCAATCACTACAGTAAACTGTTCAAAAATATAAATGCAACACTTTTGTTTTTTCTCCCATTTCTCATGAGATGAACTCAAAGATCTAAAACATTTTCTATTTACACAAAATAACCATTTCTCTCAAATATTGTTCACAAATCTGAAGGAATGTGTGATAGTGAGCACTTCTCCTTTGCCGAGATAATCCATCCCACCTCACAGGTGTGGCATATCAAGATTAGACAGCATGATTATTGCATAGGTGTGCCTTAGGCTGGCCACGATAAAAGGCCACTCTGAAACGTGCAGTTTTGCTTTATTGGGGGGGTCTGGGGGGGTCCGAAAACCAGGCAGTATCTGGTGTGAGGGTTAGAGTTAGGGTAATGTTGTGAATCGAGTGGCCCATGGTGGTGGTGGGGTTATGGTATGGGCAGGCGTATGTAATGGACGACGAACACAGGCCACTCGATTCACAACATTACCCTAACCCTAACCCCTGCAAAAAACAGCGCTGGAAAGAGCCACCACCATGGGCCACTCGATTCACAACATTACCCTAACCCTAACCCTACCCCTCACACCAGATACTGCCTGGTTTTCGGACCCCCCCAGACCCCCCCAATGAAGCAAAACTGCACGTTTCAGAGTGGCCTTTTATTGTGGCCAGCCTAAGGCACACCTGTGCAGTAACCATGCTGTCTAATCAGCATCTTGATATGCCACACCTGTGAGGTGGGATGGATTATCTCGGCAAAGGAGAAGTGCTCACTATCACACATTCTTTCAGATTTGTGAACAATATTTGAGAGAAATTGTTATTTTGTGTTTATAGAAAATGTTTTAGATCTTTGAGTTCATCTCTTGAGAAATGGGAGCAAAAACAAAAGTGTTGCATTTATATTTTTGTTCAGTGTATATCATGGCTTTACCATTTCATACACCATTATCCAATTTCTTTGTCAATACTCTGCAAGGCAAACAGTCAAACGTGTCTTCGAGGGTTGAATATATCAGTCAGCATCGCCCACCATATATATATATTCATTTGAGGAGGAGATGGACTTCTCTGAGCTGTTTTCCCTCTCTGACAAGTGGAGGAGTTCATGCCGTCCAGAGGCTGTCTGTGGAGGATTGCTAAAGACTTGACTCTTGATAAATATTTCATGAGGCTCAGTATTTAGTTTTATTGTGTGCTTGTAAAGAAAGTCATATCCTCTTCTCAGAAATGTGTAGTGATGTAACATGCGCGGGAAACACCTGAAGCAAAAGTTCAGATTCCTCGCTCCAGAGTCCATGCTTTCTGCACTTCAACCTGACCTTATTAAACACGGACTTGAGCCTGACCTTTATAACGCATTTGAAAACATCCAGACGTAACTGATCCACTTTATGCTAAACACCGTGTTTGGTGACGAGGAAAAGTCGATCTGATCACTCATCACTTCCTGCGCGGGCTAAACGTAAAGAAATACGCTTTATTGTGGAGGCATGGACTTGAACCTGACCTTATTAAAGAAATAGGATAACAGCCAGGTCTATTATAACTTGTATACACATTATAATGCATTTGAGGAACTCTACTGTCTACGCTTTGAAGCTATCTTACAGTAGCAGCCTCGTATGAATCAAGAATGGAGCTTAAAACAGAGTTAGCTTAGCAGCCAGCAGGCGGTAAACATGGGGTGTTACAAATAAGAGCGTTAAAGTTGTTGTTAACACGATCACAAGTGGCTTAGTTACTCACGATAGAATCCACAGTTCAGAGATGTAATCAGGGTTAGGTCATGCAGAACCGGTAAATCAATCGGCACACACTCTTATTTATTCCTCAAACGTACTAGAAAGCAAGAAGCAGCCACTCAAATTAGGCGCAGACAGTCTCGCACTGGTAGCTGTGGTTTCCTGCAGAATTTTAAAACCCATTCTTTACTTTAAGCATGAAGAAGGCATAAGATCTGGATCCTTTCGTTGATGCACTTGCTGTGTTACTGGCAGTGAAGATCTGTTTAGTAGTTACCCACCTTGATGTCTTTATCTAAAATACAATGTTTTAAAATCCAGCATTTATAGAAACAGGCATCAAGGACAAGCTACCAATCAACATTTAACAAAGACAGTGACTGTTCTGATGTATAGAGATTAGTTCAAAAGACATTTTGTTCTTCAGTCTTGAATAGTATTCCTTCGCGTCTTCAAAAGAACAAGTGGCTTTGTACTTTACGACGTCTGATAGCAATCTCTTCGGGAACAGGATGCAGCGATTAGTAGCATATCATACAAGAAGAAGAGGGATGACTGAAGTGATATCAACATGTGGAGGACGGGACCTTTAACCCAAAGCTAACATTGTGGTATCCTATCACAGCTAAAGAATATGATATGACCACAAGACAGTCGTGATCAAAGACATGTTTCTACTTTAGGTTGATGTTGTTGAAGTTGAAATGTACAGTTTGCTTTGGATTGCTCCACATGTTGAATAATGCTAAACCTTAAGAAGAAGCTAACGTTACTTATTCAAATCTGCCAATCCTCGCTAGCAACCGTTAGCATACTTCCTCTGTGACTTAGGTGCATGTTACCACATTGCCTCGCCTGCATGTCCTCACTCTGCAACGAACCAACTGAAGTGCATCTGAGGTCGGATCTGCTTCTCTCCAGCAAACTGAGGATTATCATCTTTCGCTTAACCAACAGCAGGAGATGGCCTGCAGATAGTGAGTCATTCATCACTTTGATTTACTCCAGCAAAAGCACAGTCATGTTATTCCACTTTTCTTTTTCCTTTGTGCTATCTTCATTATCAGCAGTAAGCTCTGTTTCTCTGGAGGGGTCGCTGTGCCTACCCCCCCCTCCCCCCCAGGGAAACAGTAGAGTGCATTTGGCCTTTCATCAATGTTTTAGAGTAACTCCTGGGGTCAGTGCTGCAGTCGCTATTCAGTCCATTAGCAAGCAGTGAACATGTCATAGTCTTTTCAGTCGGGTTAACCCTTTAACTGCCAGCGCCACCATTTGGTAGAGCACATTTTGTGTCTTGATATCTTGTTGTCTACCCTTTGGTTGACATGTTATGCACAAAACAACCTCTAGATGTCACTGTGGTTCGAACAGAAAGCTCTTCAGCTAGCTTCCACTGAAGAAGTTGGCAATGCTAAAAATCACTGCTGAAGAAATCACTCTTTTTGGTCAAGTTTTGTAAGGTAGTGGCAGGGCACTGACTGAACATAATTAGACAACTTGATGCACAAAAAAAGTTTTAACAAGGGTGTAATTAATTTGTGGAAGTTATGCTCAACCAACCGGTCGAATTGGCTTTTTATGGTAAGCTAGCAATACGACTTTTTCAGAGTTTCAGAGATGTTTCCAATCAAATATGGTAAATAGCTAGATTCATGGTAATATTACTAAATCTAGTCCTGCCTTATGAGTCTCAGAGTGAAAGAGTGACATGCCACTTTACAGAAGCACGTTGCCCATAAACTACATGTCCCACAATGCATCTCATTTTGTGACATTGAAGAGACTTGCAATTGTTTGCCCTAGACTTCTGCTTTCAGACGTAGTTAATTATGAAGTTATTACCCTATCGAAAATAATCCAATGCAGAGGCAATAATGTAATATAATACATTATTTTATATATATTATATATTTATATAGTCTTAAAGTTACAACTGGCCCTTTGAGTGCAGCCATCAGGCTAATGCGGCCCGCGATGAGATTGAGTTTGACCCCCCTGATAGACAGTAAGATGAGCAAGTATTTTTTTATTATGAAAAAGGAGTTGCCTTTATTTCAGTTAAAGTTATAAAAACAGTTGACATAGACAAACTAATCAAATGCGTCTAAATTCGTTTGTCAGTCTGTAAAACACACGAGTAATCACCAGTTCCTTGGTTCAGACCTGGAGGCCATCTTGTCCCAGTGCTCAAAGGGGAGCTCCAAAGCACTCCTTATATGAGGAGACGGAGTCTTGGACGTCAGGAAATGTGTGATTCTATGAAGGTCAATCCGTTTCAAGCAGACCTTGTTGTTCTTGAAGGTATAATATTTATGGCGATGCAATAATGAATTTACTTAAGCCTTTAGGGTTTTATTAAAGGTTGACAACAGTGTTTAATTTTGTATTTAAGCCTTCACTCCGCTTTCAGAACCATGACCTGATTGGCCAGGTTGGAGTGGGAAGGCGGGCAGTCTCCTATACATGTGGTTGGGAAGAGAGGGGAGGGGGCACCAGGCATGCAGTTTGTGTTTCTGTGGAATAATGTGGAAGAATAAAACGCCTGTTTATCTTTTGCAAGAAAACCCTCTCTCCACGTTTCGTTCTTTCACCTCACATCGTAACAGTCAGGGGGTTAAAGTGGCACGGAGTGATGCCTCGGGCGGGTTAAAGCTCAGTCAGGTGGTATATACTGGGACTGACTCCTTTCCTTTCTATAACCTCTCACGGTGAGGTGTTGGGACACCTGACTCTCAGCACTCTGCAGAGAAAGCACTTCTCCATTTCTCACTCATTTTAAATATTCTGCACAAGAGAAACTGAATGAATAAGAAATCCCCTCTGAACTTCTTCACCCCCTAGAGTCCTTAGACCCTCTGTCCTTAGACCCTCTGTCCTTAGACTCTCTGTACTTAGACCCTCTGTCCTCAGACCGTCTGTCCTCAGACCCTCTGTCCTTAGACCCTCTGTCCTTAGACCCTCTGTCCTTAGACCGTCTGTCCTCAGACCCTCTATCCTTAGACCCTCTGTCCTCAGACTCTCTGTCCTTAGACCCTCTGTCCTTAGACCCTCTGTCCTTAGACCGTCTGTCCTCAGACCCTCTGTCCTTAGACCCTCTGTCCTTAGACCCTCTGTCCTTAGACCGTCTGTCCTCAGACTCTCTGTACTTAGACCCTCTGTCCTTAGACCCTCTGTCCTTAGACCCTCTGTCCTTAGACCCTCTGTCCTTAGACCCTCTGTCCTTAGACCGTCTGTCCTCAGACCCTCTGTCCTTAGACCGTCTGTCCTCAGACCCTCTGTCCTTAGACCCTCTGTCCTTAGACCCTCTGTCCTTAGACCTCTGTCCTTAGACCGTCTGTCCTCAGACCCTCTGTCCTCAGACCCTCTGTCCTTAGACCCTCTGTCCTTAGACCGTCTGTCCTCAGACCCTCTGTCCTTAGACCCTCTGTCCTTAGACCCTCTGTCCTTAGACCGTCTGTCCTCAGACCCTTTGTCCTTAGACCCTATGTCCTTAGACCCTCTGTCCTTAGACCGTCTGTCCTCAGACTCTCTGTCCTTAGACCCTCTGTCCTTAGACCCTCTGTCCTTAGTCCTTCTGTCCTCAGACCCTCTGTCCTTAGACCCTCTGTCCTTAGACCCTCTGTCCTTAGACCGTCTGTCCTCAGACCCTCTGTCCTCAGACCCACTGTCCTCAAACCCTCTGTCCTTAGACCCTCTATCCTCAGACCCTCTATCCTTAGACCGTCTGTCCTCAGACCCTCTGTCCTTAGACCCTCTGTCCTTAGACCGTCTGTCCTCAGACCCTCTGTCCTTAGACCCACTGTCCTCAGACCCTCTGTCCTTAGACCCTCTATCCTCAGACCCTCTGTCCTTAGACCCTCTGTCCTTAGACCCTCTACCCTCAGACCCTCTGTCCTTAGACCCTCTGTCCTTAGACCCTCTGTCCTTAGACCCTCTGTCCTTAGACCGTCTGTCCTCAGACCCTTTGTCCTTAGACCCTATGTCCTTAGACCCTCTGTCCTTAGACCGTCTGTCCTCAGACTCTCTGTCCTTAGACCCTCTGTCCTTAGACCCTCTGTCCTTAGTCCCTCTGTCCTCAGACCCTCTGTCCTTAGACCCTCTGTCCTTAGACCCTCTGTCCTTAGACCGTCTGTCCTCAGACCCTCTGTCCTCAGACCCACTGTCCTCAAACCCTCTGTCCTTAGACCCTCTATCCTCAGACCCTCTATCCTTAGACCGTCTGTCCTCAGACCCTCTGTCCTTAGACCCTCTGTCCTTAGACCGTCTGTCCTCAGACCCTCTGTCCTTAGACCCACTGTCCTCAGACCCTCTGTCCTTAGACCCTCTATCCTCAGACCCTCTGTCCTTAGACCCTCTGTCCTTAGACCCTCTACCCTCAGACCCTCTGTCCTTAGACCCTCTGTCCTTATACCCTCTGTCCTTATACCCTCTGTCCTTAGACCCTCACATCGTACAAGGAAACACTTCCAGAGAAAACCCCACAGTTTAAAGGGAACATGGGAGAAACCTCAGGGAGAGCAACAGAGGAGGGATCCCTCTCCCAGGACGGACAGACGTGCAATAGATGCCGTGTGTAAATCCAAGAGATAATACATTTCACAGCATATAGACCGAATTAGGAAATGCATGAGTCTGTGATGAGAAGATGAATCCACGAGGATGTGGGAGCCATCAGGGAAGCAGCATGATGAGTCAGGCAGGACCGCAGAGACAGGTTCAGCTACTACATACATGTCACATATAGCACATAACAGCAATGATCACAACGTAACACCCACGCCATATTGAACACAGATTAGCGTGTTAGCTCTCAGTGAACCATGTGTTTAAGTGAGCTGTAAAGGTGGTACATGTATGTATGTCTTTTCTGGGTAGAGATTTCCAGTTTTGGTGTTTAACTTCCTCCCTCTACCCTCCTCCATCTTTCTTTCCCCGGGCTCTCGTGTCTTTAACGAGCCAATAAGGGACAACTCGACAAACATCCCATCCCATTAGCATGGGGGGCCGGGGCGTAGGGATTGTGTTAAGCTCAGCATTAGCTATCCTGCCGCTGCTTTAATTACGTTTGCTCAGCACCGGCTACGCTAATGGCTAGCTCCGTGCCACGTTTCCTCCTCGCTAGAAGGGCGAAGGAGGAAGGAATTCAGCTGGAAGGAAGGAGTAGATGCACAGTGTTAGGAACATATCATTATAACACAGAGGATACTGGAAGCGACGCAGAAGTACTGGAACGTTAAAGGTGACCTATCATGCTATATTTAAATGATATAGTGTATGACCATACCTATATAAGGTATATTTATACATTTTATTTTCCAAAATACCAAACAGATCATTTTTTAGCCATGCCTCGTTTCGCTCATTTTCGCTTTATTCCAAACCTGCCTATGAAAATTCTGAGCAGCAGCTGACCACGCCCCCAGCAGAAGAGCCGGCGAGAATCACGTTACCATGCTTGCTGTGATTACGAGTGTGGAATACACATGTCATCTCAGAGCAATGCATGTGTTCAAGCATATTATCAATTTGATCCAGAAACTGAAGCAGCGGAGGTTTTGGTGGAGGTGCAAACATCTCAGTTGTCAGCAATGTGTGTTTCATGTGTTTTAAAAGCTCAGTTATTGACTTCTTTCTAAAGGGGTACATGTGCAACTTGCGCCACGATGCCTTCTGAACCGGAGCATGTGCTGCATGGAGATACCACACGTAACATTAGCTTCACTAAGTTGTCTGTTTAGAGAATACATTTTTCACATGTCATTCAATATATGTTTATCACACTAGGTGTAAAGACGGATGCAGGAACTTGAGGACTCTAACCTGTACGGTGGATCATCCTGGATTGTGTGCCTAAATGTGTTTTCCCTGCAGAATGCATTGAATATTTACAGAGCTGAACACAGTTGGACTACAGTTGAGGCAAATAGAGCACTGAGTGGTTTGTTTTGACTGAAATTGTAAAACGAATGCTAATATTGTTCATGGAAATAAATACTGGTGTATATGGCTTTATGCAATCTTTCATTCTGTCATTGTACTATTATATACTACACAGCAATGGCATAACGCACCCATGTGTATGACAAAAAAAGTCCACACACAACCTTATGCTTTTGAAATCAGAATATTCTTTACCCATCCAAACATGAATAATCACGACACATTTGATATCAACTCGGAACTTTATTGTCAAAATCAACGGTTATTTGAACCCATGGAGAGAGGATCAGAGTGGTGATTCCGGCCTGCGTTGTCCTCTGATCCGTGAAATGTCTATGTTAGGTTCAGACAGCAGCCAAATTGAACCGTGTGGCATACCCGGCGATGACCTCCTCCCTGTCAGGTTGCTCATAATGGTGCAGGGTCCACAAAGACTCGAAGATGAGGTCCATCAAGTTGGCCACGTAGCCTGTGCAATGTTAAAAAAAAGCACAACAAAAAAAGTGGTTGAGATTAGTAAATGCATGTCGTCAACAACAACATACCAGGGCTTTAGCTCCGTTTTACTCGTGGTGTGTGTCCCCCTCGCATACATACATACAGTGTTGTATCCTAACACACCCCCATTTATATTCATGTGTGCAAACAAGTAAACATGCAAAAGCTTTTACATATAACGCTGCAAAAAACGGCATGTCTCATTAGCTTAGCTTAGCTTAGCTTACAGGTCGATGATATCTGATCGTTCTTACAGACTACAATCACAAAAGCTTTTACATAACGCTGGAAAAAACGGCACTTACCTCCAGAAGATTACGTTTGTTATTATAACTTACTCAATATGATTTTTTAGAGGATACAAAATACTAATACATAGGAGAATAAATACTTGTGTTATCGGCTAGGCCAGGCGTGGCTTTACAGCCTTCACACAGATCGCCATTACGGCAGTCAGAACATGTTCGCAAATGCCTGATAATTAAAATAAAAGACAAAGCAAAGACTGCGGAGCGTACAAAATAAAATGTTACAAGAACATATAAACACCTAACCGATTACTAGTTGGGGTTGAGGCGACATTGATACGGCTAAGCTACATGCTACCAGCTAGAGATAGCTTTATCAGGAAAAACACTGCTAAATAAAAACTTACAGCTTCAGAATTGGATGTGTCCTCACTGGCCTGGTCCCGGATGGTTGGTATTGATCCCGGGTGTAGCATTAGTTTGGAGGCATATCCGTGTTGGACTTGAGAGAAGTTCATAAACATGTCCGTGGTTTAACTGGCTTAGACATCCTGCCAAGAGCAGGCAAAAACACAGATGTGACTGGGGTTGATTTAGCCTGCCGATAGCCTATATGCGAATGAGAGGTTTGGCAATGCACGTGGCCGTGGCTCATTCCCCTGATAGGTGGAGAGTTGACCAATAAGCGGAGTACGTCTTTGTGACGTAGAAAAGTGTCGGAATGTGGATCCATTTTTTTCAGATCCGTTGCAGCCCCTTTTTTAGAGATTTGGCGAAGGAGGAAAATAGAGAGGGTTGTGTTTTCTGACACTTGGTGAGTTCCCTGGAACACCGGGGACACATAATCATGTATAAAAGACGTACAAAGGTGCATTTAGCATGATAGGTGCCCTTTAAGGTAATGATGGTGGTTTAAAATCACTGCTGTTGTATCCCCTCCATTGTGTCTCGGGGAGAGTACAGTATAGCAATCACACATTGTTATTCCTTTTACAGCACTGCTTTTCCTCCTAATCCTGCCTCCTTGTTGCCTCCTGCCTGTGTCTGGGTTCCTCGCTGCTGCAGATAGTTGTCCCTGCGGGGGAGATATCATCTCTCGTTACATCTCGCTGCACAATAAACACATGTAGCTGCCACGGGTTTGGACGTGTGAATCCATAAAGCATGACCCAAGCTTTGTTTATTCTTCTTGCGGGGTATATCTGTCTCGCCTCTTAAAAAAGCATAGTGATTTTTAACTAAGTAGGTAGTCTGTATTGGAGGTATGGAGTCTGTGTTAGGGCACTACTTGAATTTCATTTAGTGCAAAGTAAACACGGGTCAAATCAAGTCGGAAATACGTCGTGACACAGATTCATTTTTGGAGTTGTATCTGCTTTAAATCCAGCTTCGTTTTCCAGTTCGAGCTCGTTTTGAAATCTCCTCCATCTCCAGCTTCTCTAAGTTCACCAGCCGGTCACTAACCCAGTTTGTGTGATGTAGGGAAGCTCTAAGTTAGATCTGTAAGTTACATTTCTATGCTTAATGTAGAAATGCAAGGTTGAGAGACTGACAGACGCCACAGACTAAAACATTACCTCATGTCATCCCCTCTGTCGTCTCCCTTGTCTCTACGATAAAGGCACAGGTGTCCTAAAACAGTATGAATAGTTAAAAATATACCAAGGTCTTGTATCCTTGCTCTGAATGTAGTTTTTCTGCCAAGGACGTGATGTGTCTTTGAACTTTAACTTTGTTTTGATATCAACCCCACCTCTGTAAAGTTCTGTGACATCAAATATATAAACACCTGGCCAATTACCTCTTCCTACAGTTTAAAGTCTCCAGGAGCACACGCTCGTGGACTCGCGAGGTGGAAGGACCTGCTGGCGGCCGGTAATTAGAGCCATTTGTTAATTCAGAGCAGGTTGCATTCACACACCTCTCCCTCTATATGACCACTAAGCGATTTGCTGTTAAGAGCAGTGAAGCGAGGTACTTGAGTTGAGGCAGAGCATGTCGTCTTCACTCGGTCCTCCCATCAATCTCCCATCTGCCATCAGGAGGAACACCAGTGCCAACCCTTGGGCTACTGCTGATACTAAACTACTAAACCTGAGCTGAGCGAGACCCATATGCTCAGGACGTTCTGCGGCTCCAAGCCACCAAATCTCATCCTGCTTTTTCTACATCTCCCTCTTGCTCCTTGAATGTGTTTACATCAGAGGTGGGAAGTAGTGGATCACAAATACTTCATTACTGTACTTGAGTAAATGTTTCTGGTATCAGTACACACATACCTGTACTTTCTACTTCTTACATGTTGAACTCAAATACCTGTACTTTCTACTTCTTACATGTTGAACACAAATACCTGTACTTTCTACTTCTTACATGTTGAACCCAAATACCTGTACTTTCTACTTCTTACATGTTGAACCCAAATACCTGTACTTTCTACTTCTCACATGTTGAACTCAAATACCTGTACTTTCTACTTCTTACATGTTGAACTCAAATACCTGTACTTTCTACTTCTTACATGTTGAACTCAAATACCTGTACTTTCTACTTCTTACATGTTGAACTCAAATACCTGTACTTTCTACTTCTCACATGTTGAACTCAAATACCTGTACTTTCTACTTCTTACATGTTGAACTCAAATACCTGTACTTTCTACTTCTCACATGTTGAACACAAATAGCTGTACTTTCTACTTCTCACATGTTGAACACAAATACCTGTACTTTCTACTTCTTACATGTTGAACACAAATACCTGTACTTTCTACTTCTTACATGTTGAACCCAAATACCTGTACTTTCTACTTCTTACATGTTGAACACAAATAGCTGTACTTTCTACTTCTCACATGTTGAACACAAATACCTGTACTTTCTACTTCTCACATGTTGAACACAAATACCTGTACTTTCTACTTCTTACATGTTGAACACAAATACCTGTACTTTCTACTTCTCACATGTTGAACCCAAATACCTGTACTTTCTACTTCTTACATGTTGAACACAAATACCTGTACTTTCTACTTCTTACATGTTGAACACAAATACCTGTACTTTCTACTTCTTACATGTTGAACCCAAATACCTGTACTTTCTACTTCTCACATGTTGAACCCAAATACCTGTACTTTCTACTTCTTACATGTTGAACTCAAATACCTGTACTTTCTACTTCTCACATGTTGAACACAAATACCTGTACTTTCTACTTCTTACATGTTGAACACAAATAGCTGTACTTTCTACTTCTCACATGTTGAACACAAATAGCTGTGTGAATGACTTTACATTGTGGATAAGGGTGGATAGCCCACATTGTTCTGTGTGTCAAAATGAAAGACAGCCCACACACCTATCAATCATCAAACCGTGGGGTCTTATTCAGTTGTATCGACGTATAGAGATGTACTACAGCAAAAGTATTCTCCGTCGGGACTTCCTTCAACAACACCACGCCGTTATCTTGATTCTGATTGGCCAGAAGACATTATCAAAGATGTTCTATTGAGAAGACGATCACCACCTGACAAAAGTTTTCAAAACCGTTTCTAGTCTTCGGTATTCTTGTTTTTGGCGTGAGAATAGTTTGGGCAGCGTGAGAGCGTGAGATTGAGAGTGAAAGCTTGTGTCACACGCCAGATGCGTGAGAGTTGGCAACCCTTCAGCCAACACTTGTTTATTCAGGTTTATCTAGAAAGTGCCTGAAAGGATTTAGTAAAAAGTTATAAATCATCAATGCAAAGCTTTTTTTGAAAGACAACGTCTAGATGAAATAAGCTGTAGTGCAAGCTGTGTTTTAACGGTGTGGTAGATTAATGTAGGTTAATTAACGTTTCACTTGGTCACACTGAAGCGTGCTTATTTTGCAGAACGCGGCGAGAAAAGGGAAGAAGGAAACTCCGGCGTGTCCCAGGTTAATTAAAAGATGATCACGTCTTCAAGATCTGGCTGTGAAGTTGTGAAATTCAATGAGGAAAGAGAAATCAAAGAATCGCCCCCGTGGGAGAATTCCAACCGAGCGAGCGAGATGAAAAATAACATCCCACTGGTGCGTCGGCTCGTGTGCGATCAGCAGGAAGAGATGTTGTGTGATAGAGACGGAGACGTTTTGACACATGGTGGTTGCGTAGCGGAGTGAGAGGTTGGGTTTATTCAGTTTTAGTTATTGAACACGCCTGTCAACTCGCAGCAAGCAGGTTCAACTCCAACAGCGTGTTCATTAGGGTCTTCCTCTGGGCAGAGAACACAGGCAACATGTGAATGGCCTGTGTTCATGACTTGAGAGCAGGTGAGTTATTGTTGCAGCTTGTTGGAAGTGAAGACTCGAGTTGAATCGGCACAAAAAGCATCCTTCCTTTCTCCGTCTCTCCCCCTTCGGATCGCTTCCCCTCTTCCTGTTTGGTGATGCTAATTAATGCTAACAATAGCAAATCAAGTTTTATTTATATAGCACATTTTTGGTGGAGCCAAAGTGCTGTACATAAAATAACAATAGCCTACAGTCCTTAGACCCTCTGTCCTTAGACCCTCTGTCCTCAGCCCCTCTGTCCTTAGACTCTCTGTCCTTAGACTCTCTGTCCTCAGACCCTCTGTCCTTAGACCCTCTGTCCTCAGCCCCTCTGTCCTTAGACTCTCTGTCCTTAGACTCTCTGTCCTTAGACCCTCTGTCCTCAGCCCCTCTGTCCTTAGACCCTCTGTCCCTCTGTCCTTAGACCCTCTGTCCTTAGACCCTCTATCCTTAGACCCTCTGTCCTTGGACCATCTGTCCTTAGACCCTCTGTCCTTAGACCCTCTATCCTTAGACCCTCTGTCCTCAGACCCTCTGTCCTTAGACCCTCTGTCCTTAGACCCTCTATCCTTAGACCCTCTGTCCTCAGACCCTCTGTCCTTAGACCCTCTGTCCTCAGACCCTCTGTCCTTAGACCCTCACATCGTACAAGGAAACACTTCCAGAGAAACCCACAGTTTAAAGGGAACATGGGAGAACCCTCAGGGAGAGCAACAGAGGAGGGATCCCTCTCCCAGGACGGACAGACGTGCAATAGATGCCGTGTGTAAATCCAAGAGATAATACATTTCACTGCATATGGACCGAATGTTAGGAAATGCATGTGTCTGTAATGAGAAGATGAATCCACGAGGATGTCAGCTACAATCCTGAGGAAGCCTTCAGGGAAGCAGCATGACGAGACCCAAGGCAGGACCGCAGAGACAGGTTCAGCCACGACCCGAAGTCCACGACTTAATCCAGAACTCAGGATAGAGGATCCAGGACTACAGCAAGAGGATCAGCCTCGACTCGTAGATATAGATACAAAACAAGAAAAAAGATTTGGCTGGGTTAATGGGAACAAGAGAATACACAGACAGACAGAGAGGGGAAAGGTCATTGGATAAAAGTTATTCTTGATAACCCTCTAGAAAGATCTCTTGAACTTCTCCACTCAATCCATCAAGACCCAAGCAGTTCTATTAGATATAGGAACCAGAGAGGGAGCACAACAACCTATCTCCTCGTAACAATAGCAAATGGAATACTTAGCGGTCGTTGCAGATGAAGTTAGTTCCTTCCTTTGATTTGTGATCTTTGTAAAGTGTGTTTAGTGGCATGAATCCATATTCTCAGTCACTATGCACATCCCCTCCGCTGGTTCTCTGTGTCTCTCCGTCACTCCCTCTCCTCTGCAGTATTCCTCAGCTACAGGTGAACCAGAAGCTGCCGACATCTTTGATACAGATGTGATGACATGCTGGGCCCAAGGCACAACGCTGAGAATTGATACCCCTCCTCTTTCTCTCCATCATCGCTACTTCCCTCCTCCTCCACCTCTCCCTTTGTTTGTGTCATTTTCCACTGGGAGGTGTCAGCCACCGCTTATTATCCTCCTCTTACACTAATTGGGGGCAGAGGATGTGCAGATTGAGCCTTGATAGCTGCCTTCCCCTTTGCATTTGTCGCATCCTCCCTCCTGGGCCCCCTCACACACACTCCTACCTCTTTCACACACTCCCAAACACAGCCACGCTCTGTCTCCCTCCCTGTCAACATCAAACACACCAGTGGGCACTGACACAGTTACGTGGGTTTAGGCGTTGGACCCCCTCAGATTACAGCTCTATTAGCCCCTGATTTCATTATCTCTCTCGGATGTGCCGCTCGCTGATCCGCTTTGTTTTCCGTGGCCTTCTTGGGGTCACACGGTATCTGATCAAATTGTAATGACTCCTAACGAGCCATTATTTATTCCCGGCTAATGAGCATCCATTGTGAAGGCAGTGCTGACGAGGTTTCTTCCCGACGTCTCATTTTTCACGCTGACAAAAGAAAAGAGGGATGGCTCTCTCACCGGTTTGCTCTGAGGGGAGAGAAGTGGGCTTTGTGTGTCCTGCAGCCTCACCAAGGATCAATGTTGCTCAGGCATGCATCTACTCAATGCGTGATTACACCTTGCTGTCGCTGAAGGAATACAGCAGAATCGGAGCTGTGCTAGTGTCAGTTTTTCCCTCTGTACAATACCAATTTTTGTTCTGATCCGCGGGAGAGTGTGTTGACACTTTGACTGACAGGTTGTGCTGTCAGGACTTTTCTTTATGTATTTGCTTCCTTGCAGCTCTATTTTTCCAAGTGACACCGAATGACAGGAAATGCAACAGGCTCAGAAAGGTGCACCCTGGGGGAATGTGGCTCTAAAGCAAACACACAGAACCTCTACCCTGATGTAGTTGGCTCTTTAAATTAGGAACACATATCTCCCGTGAATATGAACACCTGCTGCTCTATAGGAACATGTATGCAAAGACAATGCGACCTTAATTGACATTAAACAACACGATGGGAAACAGCAGAAATCTGCACTTCCTGTTTCATTCACGCCAAGGCACGAACTTGAACTAATGCACACTTTCACAGGAGTAATAAGAGACGCTTCATGAAGGCATTACATGTATTTACCCATACGCACATGTCCAGTATTAAACGCTCCGTATCAACATGTCAGAGTATCCATATGATTAGTGTCGTTTCAAATGGTTATACATCCGAGCCGCACGGGGGGGGGGGGTAATCCAGGATTCCTCTGCTTGATTCTACTCGTATGGATCTGTGATGTGATCTGACGCCCGCTTCGGACCTCCTTGTTTAACAGCCTGTAACAGAATAATCCATGCACGTCACTCGTCTCTTCAAACATGACAGCCTTGCGTCGAGGCGAAATGGAAATGCACTTACCACAAATCTGAAATTAAACTAACACACGGCCAATCAAAGCTACGGCTACGTGGGCGTTTGATAAACAAAGAGGATGTTGCACCCACGTCCTAAAACTCACTCTGCTCTTGAGTAAAGCAGTGCTTCAGAGTCTGTCATTATCTTCTAACCAAAGGATGGAAACAAGTATACACTAAATATGCATCGTTACAAGCACATGTTGTTAGATGTTCTGCTCAGTAATGTTTTCTTATCGGATATTTATTTCAGCCCACGTTATCTTGTGGTGGTGCGCTGTGTTGTAATATCGGATGCTTTGGGGGAACTAATAAGCTGCTAATGTCTGACGCTTTCCCCCCTGTTGCGTTAAATACTGATGCATATCTGTAAAAGCAGAATGAAACCAGAGCTCCAGGGATGGTGAGCCTGCCATGTGGTAAATATATCATGTTGCCAAATGGGTCATTTTAAAGGACATGTTTTAGTGCTACCCATGAGGCCGACATGGTAACAGACGTCTAATCTCGTCAACCTTTTCTTTATATTCATATCTTGAGGTGTTTTTGAGTCCACACTGCCCACAGCAAATCCTCTTCTGCTTTGAAATCTATCTAGAAGATGATTCCCTGATCTGAATTACATTACTAAGTCCCAGTTTCTCGAATCCATGTCCAGATGTCAGAGTGGAAAGTGTTCCCTCTGACAGGTGAGAGCTTTCATCGCCTCTATTGATCTCTGTATCGGGAGCCTCTCCCGCGGGGAGTGAATTAGAAAAAGCTTCGATCCTTGATGCACAAACTACACACAAATGTCCTTCAGCACATAAAGAGGGAGGCTTGCGGAGTGAAGATAGTGGCGCAGACGGCCATGGAGTGGCAGAGATAATGGCCGACGCCTGGCAGCCCACTGAGCCGTGACGAGACACACAGATCTGCTCCTCCCAAAGCATTCCCTCTCTCTGTGCTGACCAGATAGTGCAGAGTACAAGCTGAGCAGTGTGCTGTGGATTCAGGGAGTAACTATGCAGCGGTGGGAAGTAGTCGAGTACAAATACTGGAAATGAAACAAGATTTTGAACCTGACTTTATCCAATGTTCAGGTTTGTGTTTCTGAAATGTATTAAAAATATTTAATTAGATAATGGCTCGTTTGCATATTTAAACATTCTATTTCAGAACGCTTGTAATACAAAAAACAATTGTCTTAATTGAAGTAATTAACTGGAGAAATGTCTTGCTGATATCTTTAAGTTAAAATCATTACCCTATTCACCTGTAGTGTCTTGCCTTAAGTACATTTTCCTGCTATCAGTACTTTACTCCACAACGACTTCTTACTTTCTACTTCTTACATGTTGAACTCAAATACCTGTACTTTCTACTTCTTACATGTTGAACTCAAATACCTGTACTTTCTACTTCTTACATGTTGAACACAAATACCTGTACTTTCTACTTCTTACATGTTGAACCCAAATACCTGTACTTTCTACTTCTTACATGTTGAACTCAAATACCTGTACTTTCTACTTCTTACATGTTGAACACAAATACCTGTACTTTCTACTTCTTACATGTTGAACACAAATACCTGTACTTTCTACTTCTTACATGTTGAACCAAATACCTGTACTTTCTACTTCTACATGTTGAACTCAAATACCTGTACTTTCTACTTCTTACATGTTGAACTCAAATACCTGTACTTTCTACTTCTTACATGTTGAACTGAAATACCTGTACTTTCTACTTCTCTCATGTTGAACTCAAATACCTGTACTTTCTACTTCTTACATGTTGAACTCAAATACCTGTACTTTCTACTTCTTACATGTTGAACCCAAATACCTGTACTTTCTACTTCTCACATGTTGAACACAAATACCTGTACTTTCTACTTCTCACATGTTGAACACAAATACCTGTACTTTCTACTTCTTACATGTTGAACACAAATACCTGTACTTTCTACTTCTCACATGTTGAACACAAATACCTGTACTTTCTACTTCTTACATGTTGAACACAAATACCTGTACTTTCTACTCTCTCATGTTGAACTCAAATACCTGTACTTTCTACTTCTTACATGTTGAACTCAAATACCTGTACTTTCTACTTCTCTCATGTTGAACTCAAATACCTGTACTTTCTACTTCTTACATGTTGAACTCAAATACCTGTACTTTCTACTTCTTACATGTTGAACTCAAATACCTGTACTTTCTACTTCTTACATGTTGAACTCAAATACCTGTACTTTCTACTTCTTACATGTTGAACACAAATACCTGTACTTTCTACTTCTTACATGTTGAACCCAAATACCTGTACTTTCTACTTCTCACATGTTGAACACAAATACCTGTACTTTCTACTTCTTACATGTTGAACACAAATACCTGTACTTCTACTTCTTACATGTTGAACACAAATACCTGTACTTTCTACTTCTTACATGTTGAACACAAATACCTGTACTTTCTACTTCTTACATGTTGAACTCAAATACCTGTACTTTCTACTTCTTACATGTTGAACCCAAATACCTGTACTTTCTACTTCTCACATGTTGAACTCAAATACCTGTACTTTCTACTTCTCACATGTTGAACACAAATACCTGTACTTTCTACTTCTTACATGTTGAACACAAATACCTGTACTTTCTACTTCTCTCATGTTGAACTCAAATACCTGTACTTTCTACTTCTTACATGTTGAACTCAAATACCTGTACTTTCTACTTCTCTCATGTTGAACTCAAATACCTGTACTTTCTACTTCTTACATGTTGAACTCAAATACCTGTACTTTCTACTTCTTACATGTTGAACTCAAATACCTGTACTTTCTACTTCTTACATGTTGAACTCAAATACCTGTACTTTCTACTTCTTACATGTTGAACACAAATACCTGTACTTTCTACTTCTTACATGTTGAACCCAAATACCTGTACTTTCTACTTCTCACATGTTGAACACAAATACCTGTACTTTCTACTTCTTACATGTTGAACACAAATACCTGTACTTTCTACTTCTTACATGTTGAACACAAATACCTGTACTTTCTACTTCTTACATGTTGAACACAAATACCTGTACTTTCTACTTCTTACATGTTGAACTCAAATACCTGTACTTTCTACTTCTTACATGTTGAACCCAAATACCTGTACTTTCTACTTCTCACATGTTGAACTCAAATACCTGTACTTTCTACTTCTCACATGTTGAACTCAAATACCTGTACTTTCTACTTCTCTCATGTTGAACTCAAATACCTGTACTTTCTACTTCTCACATGTTGAACTCAAATACCTGGTACTCAGGTACTCTTTAAAACAGCTGCTCGTTATGGGTACTTTCTACTGAAGTACATTTCAAAGTTCTTTACTTTCACTTGAGTAAAGAAGTACTTTTACCAGAGTATGTTTAAACACGAGTATATGTACTTCTACTTGAGTACGGAATGCGTGTACTTTTGCCCTCTCTGTAAATATGTGTGCATCCTCTGAATGCTGGAAGGACTGTGAATGATGGAGGGGTTTCTTTGTGATGTGATTGGCTAAAATGCACCAAAGAAGGAACCTTAGCATCAGCTAAAATCCGCTAAACTGTTTTTAATTTATAATTAATGAGTCATTTATCAATAGCCTGCTCTGAAGCTGTGGCCTCTCCTTCCATATTGTTTCATTCCGACCAATTTCCCAAGGAGTCCAATTAGTGAATTAACCCAGAAAATGAGCATAGAGGAATGAACCATTATCTAATGAGCTTTACTGGCTGCTTGTGTCAGTTTCCTGCTTGGCAACAGAGCGAAAATATGTCACACACACACACAACACACACACACACACACACACACACACACACACACACACACACACACACACACACACACACACACACCACACACACACACACACCACAGCTCAGAATTACAAATTAAAACTGACAGGGGGAAAATATTCCGTATGATAATCAGGCAGAGCCACATCTTTCTGTCTGCAGACTAAAGTCTTATGTGTGGAATTTAAACATCATTTTGGAAACTGTGTCACTTTCCAGTATGGCGATGTCACAAACGAGCTGAGGACCAAAATGCAGAACACGGGAAACCAGAGATAGTCGGTAACCAGCTTTATTGAAGGCAGTAGGCTGGTAGGGAGACAACACGGCAGACAGTAGGCAAAGGGCTGGTCGGGGACAGGCGAGGGTTCCGGGAGAAGGCAGGACGGGAGTCGCAGGTACAGACCGGGTCAGGGAGCAGGCGAGGCAGGCTGGTCAGGGACAGGGTCGAAACCGGGAGAGCAATCTGAAGGGTAATGCGGGAAAGACTGGCATGCTGCAAAGTACGATCTGGCACTGAGGTGAAAGTGAAGTGGGCCTAAATACTAATGGAGCTGATGGGTGTAACAGAGTGAGAGAGAGACAGGGTGTGACTACCAGGTGACTAAGGAATGTTAATGCAGAAAATAGGTGAGTGAGAAAGCAGACTGTGACAGGCGAATACATACTGACATCTCCTGTAGATGCAAGTCGTAAGATAAGATGTACTTTATTGATGCCAATGTGGGAAATGTTTGAGTTGCCGCAGCATCAAAGACAAGGAATTAAAAGACAATTCTAAAATGTAAACACGTGCTTCAGTAATTACTGCACAAAACCACAGGTCATTGCAGAGACATTGGGGGAAGGCATTTCTGTATCGGAGGGTGATTTTAGGAGTGTGCTCGCGGGGGGGGGAAATGCCCATATGTGGGTTTCTGCAGAGAAGACACATCTGCCTCCAGACAGAAGATGGAGAGGGTGAATCTGGTGTCCAAAAAAACAGCAGAGCTTCCATGATGGATGGCACTCCGGCTAATAGTTTGTTGGCATCGGGACGGACGGGGGGAAGTGTTGTTTGGGAGAAGTGTGGCGAACACATGTGCCAAAGCCCCGTCGAGCACTGTTGGAAAGTTCCCCCTACTCTAAATGGTAATGCCTCCCTTGGGCAGCATGGCACTGTGTGTGTGTGTGTGTGTGTGTGTGTGTGTGTGTGTGTGTGTGTGTGTGTGTGTGTGTGTGTGTGTGTGTGTGTCCAGTCATGTCTTTGAGAGCAGCTGCGTCCCTAGCGTTCAGCCCGTGGTCGCTTCACCCAATCGAACTGGATCTCACGCACTATTGATCCAATCAAATCGGCCGTCAAGCTCCATTGAGAGAATCGGATCGTACACGGCGAGATTTGGACGTTGCTGGCACAAATTTTGGCAACTCTAACATGTAAAGAGACGGTTTCTACATCTTCTTATAGCTGTTCATCTTATTCACAAGTGATCATCTTACCCACCGAGCCCCCCCTCGTCTCCTCCGTGTTAGCGGACATGCACCATGATCTGCATTAATGGGACTTTAACGAGACACTGTCAGAAATGAATGAGTCATTAGCATGTTCATGTCGGTGGCATCTGTGGGGCGTCGATGGCACACTCGTACAGAGAATTAATGAGGAATATGTCAATTTAACAAACCCGTTCATCAGTGTATGTCCACCTGCTTTGCTGTCTGTCTAATTAAAGGGTATTGAATACAGTTTTCACAAACAATTTGGTAGTTTGAATTAGGGCTGCTCGATTATGGCCAAAATCATAATCTCGATTATCTGGGTTAATAATTGTAATTGCGATTATTCATTGACTTTGAAAACATCCATTTATTGGAGAAAAAAATGTGAATAGTATGTTTTTAACCCTAACCCTGAACCTTAAGAATAATTCAACTGAAAAACCAGAAAAAAAAAAAATTATTAATTTTTTTTTTTTTTTATAATTTTAAAGGAAAATCGTTTTATTTCGATTACGTTGTTTTCGTAATCGTTGCAAGCCATCATCGCGATTAAAATATGATTAATTGAGCAGCACTAGTTTGAATCCTCCTTGAAGTCCACCTCGCTAATGATCTTGTGGATATTGAGAGTAAATCAGATGGGTTAAAAAATGTGTTGAAAAGCCTTAAAGATGTGGCATATTTAAGGCTTGAAGTGTTGTAATCTGGAAAGAAATCCTATACATGTTCCTTAGGGATGAACACAAACCTCCAAATCCGACTTAATCCAGTAAATTGTGATGATAAAACTCGGATAGTAAAAGGCTGATAACGTTATGTAACAGGAAGTAGTCTCACAGGCTTCCCCTTCACTTTTAATATCCAGATACACATTTTGCAGCCAAGAGAGCAGTTTGGTTCATATCTCCCGAATATCTCTCGTCGTTTGGGTAAAGAAAGATTTCGGAGTGAACCCTTGCAGGTTGTGCTGATTATCTGTATCCTCCACACTCAAGGACTCAAATCTGTTTCTTTGACCGCCACCGCACGTATAACTTTCACACATTCACTGAGCTTTCTGAACTCTGAAGCATTGAAGAGAGAGGCCCACTCAGGTAATGATTCAGCACATCCAAAGGCACGACTCGCGGTTAATGGGGAAGCGTTAGCATTTCAAAACAAGGTCACAGCAGTCTGCTTCTGAGACAACCCCTCCATCAGGAGCATGTGATGTATGAGTCAGCGCTGGATGGGTTTCTTCCTGCCTCAGCTGGAATGACTGGAACCTAGAAGGCATCATTTGGCCTCATCACCTCCGCCCTAGATGACAGAGGAAAAAAACCCAATTAAACTAGTCAATTAGTCCTCCGCCGACCCTTAGAACCCCAGGAAACATGACAAAGTGCCATCGAATACTGGGACTTTTAAATTAACAACCATAGTTTGATAAGGAAGGTGACATCTCGTATGAAATACAGTCTCTCTTCATCTTTGTTTAAGCCGGCGTCCTCTGGTTTAACCTCTCTCCATGAAGTATAGGTGTACTCCAGCGTGTATTACATGTACTAGGGCTGCTCAATTAATCGTATTTTAATCGCGATTATGGCTTGAAACGATTACGAAGAGAGTGTTCCAGAGAACACCCTGGAACACTCAGATAAAACAAACAAAAAATCGATTTAATTATATAAATAAAATGTAATGAAATGAATAAATGAGAATGGTATCCGTGTTGATGACATTACATTGATTTGTTTGTCCTTCTCGGACCATGCACTACGCATTTCAGTGGTGTTGTGTTAGAAAAGAAAGCAACCAATCAGATCTTGTTCTGGGTCTCTGGGTAGAACATCCTTCAACCAAGGTATTCTACATCCTTGATCGAATGCCCTGGCCGTTGCACTGAATGAGAGCGTTTGGACTGACAGTTTGATCAACCAATCATATATTGATTTGTAGCCAATGGGCGTGTTCTTCCAGAGTTCCCCTCGGTTCCAGGTGCTCTAGAAGGCCCGCTAGTTCACTGGCTCCAGACAGAGGATCTAGATGAATGCGACGAAGCAATTCATGCCGTCTTAGTGTGTTTAACGTTGAAATGAAAAGAGCAACAGGTGGAGATGAAGTTGTTGCGGAATTGTTGTGAGTTCCCTTTTCAAGACGACAAGTCAGTGAAAAGACGGACATTATAATGCCGCGGAGGAGGGGGGGCGGCGGCGGTGTGTGTGTCTACAGAAGGTCCAGTTCTGATAGACACGGTTCGCCACTGCGTTTCACCGACAGAAAACGTCCCCTAGCTTCCTCATTTGACACCTGAGCATCATGCTTACTTACAATGACTAAAAACACCCATGCCTGCACGCAAGGATTCTTTAAAGGTCTCCTATTATACTATTTGTAGGCATTTATTATAGGTCTAAAAATAGTGTTTAGCTCAAAATACCAAACAGATCACCCATTCTATTTCTGAAACAGTATGGAGCTCAAATGTGAGTTCCTTTCTTTACTTCCTGCTTCTTCACACAGACTCTCTCCAGTACAAGTTAGCTCTGAGTGTTAGCATGCTAATGTAAACACAGACCATATTACGTCCAAAATACGCTTCTGATAGCGACGTTTCTGATTGCGACGTTTCTGATAGCGACGTTTCTGATTGCGACGTTTCTGATAGCGATGTTTCTGATAGCATTGTTTCTGATAGCGACGTTTCTGATAGCATTGTTTCTGATAGCATTGTTTCTGATAGCGACGTTTCTGATAGCGATGTTTCTGATAGCATTGTTTCTGATAGCATTGTTTCTGATAGCGAAGTTTCTGATAGCGACGTTTCTGATAGCATTGTTTCTGATAGCATTGTTTCTGATAGCGACGTTTCTGATAGTGATGTTTCTGATAGCGACGTTTCTGATAGCGACGTTTCTGATAGCATTGTTTCTGATAGCGACGTTTCTGATAGCGACGTTTCTGATAGCATTGTTTCTGATAGCGACGTTTCTGATAGCATTGTTTCTGATAGCATTGTTTCTGATAGCGATGTTTCTGATAGCGACGTTTCTGATAGCATTGTTTCTGATAGCATTGTTTCTGATAGCGACGTTTCTGATAGCATTGTTTCTGATAGCGACGTTTCTGATAGCGATGTTTCTGATAGCGACGTTTCTGATAGCATTGTTTCTGATAGCGACGTTTCTGATAGTGAAGTTTCTGATAGCGATGTTTCTGATAGCATTGTTTCTGATAGCATTGTTTCTGATAGCGACGTTTCTGATAGCGACGTTTCTGATAGCGACGTTTCTGATAGCGATGTTTCTGATAGCATTGTTTCTGATAGCGACGTTTCTGATAGCATTGTTTCTGATAGCATTGTTTCTGATAGCGACGTTTCTGATAGCGATGTTTCTGATAGCATTGTTTCTGATAGCGAAGTTTCTGATAGCGACGTTTCTGATAGCATTGTTTCTGATAGCATTGTTTCTGATAGCGACGTTTCTGATAGTGATGTTTCTGATAGCGACGTTTCTGATAGCGACGTTTCTGATAGCATTGTTTCTGATAGCGACGTTTCTGATAGCGACGTTTCTGATAGCATTGTTTCTGATAGCGACGTTTCTGATAGCATTGTTTCTGATAGCATTGTTTCTGATAGCGATGTTTCTGATAGCGACGTTTCTGATAGCATTGTTTCTGATAGCATTGTTTCTGATAGCGACGTTTCTGATAGCATTGTTTCTGATAGCGACGTTTCTGATAGCATTGTTTCTGATGCGACGTTTCTGATAGCATTGTTTCTGATAGCGACGTTTCTGATAGTGAAGTTTCTGATAGCGATGTTTCTGATAGCATTGTTTCTGATAGCATTGTTTCTGATAGCGACGTTTCTGATAGCGACGTTTCTGATAGCGACGTTTCTGATAGCATTGTTTCTGATAGCGACGTTTCTGATAGCGACGTTTCTGATAGCATTGTTTCTGATAGCGATGTTTCTGATAGCGACGTTTCTGATAGCATTGTTTCTGATAGCATTGTTTCTGATAGCGACGTTTCTGATAGCGATGTTTCTGATAGCATTGTTTCTGATAGCGACGTTTCTGATAGCATTGTTTCTGATATCGACGTTTCTGATAGCGACGTTTCTGATAGCATTGTTTCTGATAGCGACGTTTCTGATAGCATTGTTTCTGAGAGCGACGTTTCTGATAGCGATGTTTCTGATAGCGACGTTTCTGATAGCAATGTTTCTGATAGCGACGTTTCTGATAGCATTGTTTCTGATAGCGACGTTTCTGATAGCGACGTTTCTGATAGCATTGTTTCTGATAGCATTGTTTCTGATAGCATTGTTTCTGATAGCGACGTATCTGATAGCATTGTTTCTGATAGCGACGTTTCTGATAGCGATGTTTCTGATAGCATTGTTTCTGATAGCATTGTTTCTGATAGCGACGTTTCTGATAGCATTGTTTCTGATAGCGATGTTTCTGATAGCATTGTTTCTGATAGCGACGTTTCTGATAGCGATGTTTCTGATAGCATTGTTTCTGATAGCATTGTTTCTGATAGCGACGTTTCTGATAGCGATGTTTCTGATAGCATTGTTTCTGATAGCGACGTTTTTGATAGCGATGTTTCTGATAGCATTGTTTCTGATAGCGACGTTTCTGATAGCGATGTTTCTGATAGCGATGTTTCTGATAGCGACGTTTCTGATAGCATTGTTTCTGATAGCATTGTTTTTGATAGCGATGTTTCTGATAGCATTGTTTCTGATAGCGAAGTTTCTGATAGCATTGTTTCTGATAGCATTGTTTCTGATAGCGACGTTTCTGATAGCATTGTTTCTGATAGCGATGTTTCTGATAGCATTGTTTCTGATAGCGACGTTTCTGATAGGATTGTTTCTGATAGCGACGTTTCTGATAGCGCGGTTTCTGATTGGCCCGTGGGTGCAAAGCCCCGCCCACATTTTAGTAATGTCGTCATGACGCAGCAAATCTGGATCAGCTCCGTTGTAGCCCCGTTTTTAGAGATGTGGGTACGGAGGAAAAGAGAGAGGGGTCTCCTGACACCGGGGACACATGTTGATGTATAAGAGACATCAAAAAGTGCCTCTTGCATGATAGGAGAGCTTTAAATGCGCACTGTGACATGAGGAAGATGAAGAAGACGAGGCCAGGTGGGGCTTTCTGAGCAGATGGTTAGGTCACTGCAGGCAGATGGTCATACATGTTGAAGGGAGTGTTTTCCACCACTTCTTTACCCTTTAACCTTCTCTGCTCTCCCTTTCTTTCTCCATTCTATTGATTCCTCTTTCCACCTTCCTTCACCGCCCACATGTCCATTATCTTCCTTATTTTGAAGTTAACCTATTGTAGAGTGACTATTCCAGCCTCCTCGACACACGTGGTAGACATTTCTGCTACGACATCAATCAGAGAGCTCGCAGAGATACTTTTCATCTTCACCGCTAATAACGTCACGCAATGTTCACTTTCAAATTAGTGCTCTCAGGGAGAAAGTCGTCCTGCTAAGAAGTTCTCTTCATGCCACAAAGGAAATGAGAAAATGCATCAGTTCAGTTTGCTTTTAGGGATGGATCATTTACTCGGCAATAAGTGAAAGCCTGATGTTTGCGAACATGACACATGTCTCCGGTCTTTTTCTCTGACGTCGACACATTGAGATGTGTTGTCAGTGATGTGAAAAGATACTTTTGTGTTGTGTCATCCCAAAGATAACTAAGCATTTTCTCTCGTGCGAATCTTGTTTTAAACACAGCGGATAAAAGCAAACTGTAGGCGGTCTCCGTCATAATCACACATTAAGAACAGGTTTATCTGTGATGTCACGAGCACAACAAGTGAGAAGTGAGTCCATGGGGAATTCTCTTTTGTACTAGTTTCCTTTCATTTGAATGCTTGAAAGGCTGTTAGTAATACTTCATGTTTAAAATCCATGTATCCACGTGGTGTCTGCCCACTCCAACACACCTTGGCAATTTCATTCCTGTGGCTATTGTTAAGTCACATTGACTATTTAAGATAAAGTAATGTGTAGCCACTTTCATTATAACTGTTTAAGCAAGGGGCCCTATCATATCGGGTTATTGTATGTCTCTACTATGACATGTTTACATGCGACTGAGGCGGCGAGGGAGTGCGGTCGTCTTTCAACCAGAAGGTTGTGGGTTCGATCCCAGCCCGTGCAGCCAACATGTCGATGTATCCTTGGGCAAGATACTGAACCCTGAGTTGCTCCCGATGGCCAACGGTGTGTGAATGTGTGTGAATGTTAGGTCCTAGAGCAAGTGGTACTGCTCTGTATGAATGGGTGTGAATGTTAGGTCCTAGAGCAAGTGGTACTGCTCTGTATGAATGGGTGTGAATGTTAGCTCCTAGAGCAAGTGGTACTGCTCTGTATGAATGGGTGTGAATGGGTGAATGACATGTAGTATGTAAAGCGCTTTGAGGGGTCGTAAAGACTGGATACAGCGCTATATATTAGTACAGTCCATTTACCATTTACCATTTAAATGTTCAAAAAGGTCTTTATTTTTCTTCTACTGTCTGTGAAAAGAAACACCTGGAGGGAATATCTAGTTTTTTAGCCTTTGCAGACCATTTACATGCACACAAACCTGTAGAACACACTATAGGAAACCTGGAAAAGCATATTAGGTCCCCTTAAGGTCACTATCTGCATAGAAACATCAAACTATGCTATTTTCATCCTGCAAGATAAACCATAGCACTTTGACTCCATTGTTGCCTCTGTGACCTCGTGAAGTTCATCTAATATTGACCACAGTCTCCCCGCGGCTTGATACATCCACTTTGATCATTTCCTTTGATCATTGTGTCTGCTTGGTGCTTTTTAAAAAGACAAACTAGACGCATTACAGCTGACATTTGCATCGGTCCTCTTTGAAGCAGCTGGGCAAACATCCTGGCTCGTTTGTGTCAATTGTAGTTTCAAAACCAAGTGCAAAATGCTCATTCGTCTGAGGACATTGCAATCGCTTGGAATCCACAATGAATCCAAGATCCACAAGCGAGACAGCTTATTTCATGTTCCCTTGAAATGCTCGGATGTTTAAACGGTTGCCAGCGAACCTGAAAACGGCCCAAGTGCTGAACGAGGCTCTGCTGACACAGACAGTGAAACGCCAGGCTGGACGAGAGCGACTCCAGCCTGATGGAGCCGGAGCCGACAGCGCTTCCCAGCCCAGAGAGGGATAAATAAAGCACTAGACAATAGAGTCACTCTCCATGGACTTCAGCCTCTGGGCGACGCTCCAGCCATACCGGCCACTCGCTCAAATGGGAATTAGAAACCAGGAGACAGATTGTGAATAGTGCTTTTACTCCCAGACAGATCGATGCACTAGATTTCTGACAGAAATTGGGGTGATAAAGGGCAAGCAGTGTGTTTCGTATGTGCTTATTCTCCCCGTATAACCTCATGAGAGTTGGGAAACCTCCACGATGGTCTCTTCCTCTCTCAGTCGAGGCCACTAGAGAAAGTGCCCTGCTTGCCAAAGGGCTGTCACTGAGCAGAACAGCCTTAAACAGGGATGTTGTTTTCTGTTGTCTCAAAGCCAGAGCGCTGTTTCAGTCGCCGGAGCACAGCGGTGAACACATCCCACAGCTCTGTGGAGGACTCAAGGAGAAGCATGAAGGAAAGGAAGCTAACACGACTCCAATTAAAGACGTGGTAATGAATGAGGTGGCGAGTGGTAATCAGGATTCAGTGGTTTGGCTTCTTGGAGTGTCCATTTCGGGTCGATATCAGTGTGTATCTGCACTTCCTCATGTCTCTTCTACATCAACACGTGTCCCCTCTTCTTCACGTCTCTTCTACATCAACATGTGTCCCCTCTTCTTCATGTCTCTTCTACATCAACACGTGTCCCCTCTTCTCCATGTCTCTTCTACATCAACATGTGTCCCCTCTTCTTCATGTCTCTTCTACATCAACACGTGTCCCCTCTTCTCCATGTCTCTTCTACATCAACATGTGTCCCCTCTTCCTCATGTCTCTTCTACATCAACATGTGTCCCCTCTTCTCCATGTCTCTTCTACATCAACATGTGTCCCCTCTTCTTCATGTCTCTTCTACATCAACATGTGTCCCTCTTCTCCATGTCTCTTCTACATCAACATGTGTCCCCTCTTCTTCATGTCTCTCCTACATCAACATGTGTCCCCCTCTTCTTCATGTC
>CADEHL010001246.1:110000-120000 GCA_902827135.1 Harpagifer antarcticus
ACACGCTGTACCTGTGTGTACACGCTGTACCTGTGTGTACACGCTGTATCTGTGTGTACACGCTGTATCTGTGTGTACACGCTGTACCTGTGTCTACACGCTGTATCTGTGTGTACACGCTGTATCTGTGTGTACACGCTGTACCTGTGTGTACACGCTGTACCTGTGTGTACACGCTGTACCTGTGTGTACACGCTGTATCTGTGTGTACACGCTGTATCTGTGTGTACACGCTGTATCTGTGTGTACACGCTGTATCTGTGTATCAATCTGGCTCCTTCCTAATAATAGGTTACGAGCGTGCAGGTAGTAATTAATTTCGCAATCACTATTAATTACGTCGATGCACGCGTATCCCCTTTGTACTCTATTTTGAAATATTTCTGCGCTCCGAATGAAAAGCCTCCCATCTCTCTCAGAATGAAATGATACTAACAGACGATGAAAGAGACGCCTGATGCTCCATCGGGGAAATAGTACGTGGGCATGACTCTGTGAATTAGGATGAAATGGAAATCCATCTCCGTGGTTGTTATCCATTTAGCTCGAGCGACGTTGAAATGGGTTCAAGCTTTAATATCCTGCTTAAGTCCCCGCTGTTCGCTGCCATGTTTTATTTTGACACATGTCAGCTTATCAAATAATCCACAACAATCAGCTTGTAAACTTAATTACAGTGTAAAGCAAGCGGTCCCTCAGATACGCTCTGCTGGCCTTGTTTCTTATGGGGGTATACACCTGGAAGCATGTGAGACTTCTGACCTGTTCTTAGTAGACTTGAACACTTGAACTTAATGCATCGACTGTGGATTTGTTTAAAGTCGAGCGCTCGGATGCTCTGGCCTCATTTCAGGCATTGATTATTCTAACGTCGTACACAGTTATCATCGGAGCAGCAATGTGTGTCTTGTTTGGAGCAAACAAACAAGATTCTTGGATCAATTGAAGACATCCCATTTCTTTAATGAATCCCCTTCGTGGGGCAAATCAATAAGTCCTCGAGGAGCTGGGATGTGTTTTTAAGAAATGTCAGATGTCTTGGGTAGTTGTATATTTAGAAAATAGTGAGTTGGGTTAAAGTCACCGAGTAGCATGCAGATGAGTCTAAAGACCACTTTCATTTCAAAGAAAAGCTTCTCCCTTGTGTCCCCGATTTCCAGCTTCTGTGTGACATCACGCAGCATTGTTTAGTAACGGAGTGCTGCTCTCCGTCCCAAACAGGATATAGAATACAGCCGCAGTATATTGTGGTTTAAACCGGTGTCAACACCACTACAACACCTCTGCCACAACATTACCCAATGCCTCTTTGTCAGAAACAAGCCACTTTACACACAGTACTACACACACACACACACACACACACACACACACACACACACACGCACTCACACACACACACACACACACCATGTATACATCACTTCAGGGGACATTACATTGACTTACATGCATTTCCTGGAGACTTATCCTAACCTTAACTATAACCAACACATGCCTTACCCTTACCCTAACCCTAACCCTTATCCTTACCCTTACCCTAACCCTAACCTTAACCCTAACCCTTACCCTTAACCTTACCCTAACCCTTACCCTAACCCTAACCCTTACCCTTACCCTAACCCTACACCTAACCAAGTCTTCACCCTAAAATTAATGTCCCCATAAGGGAGGCGAGTCCCCACACGTGACTGTGTAAACATATTTAGGTCCCCACAAGTATAGTAATGCTAGGCCACACACACACCACACACACAGACACACACACACACACACACTCACACACACACACACACACACACAGTACAGTCACACACACAAAGCTGTATCATGTGATTGCCCGCTGACCGATATCAGAACATTCTCATTAGACGTTGGGAGCTGCAGGCGAGCTGCTGGTTTGGGAGGAGTGATACTCGACATGGGACAAGACCCCGTTTCTATGGAAACAAAAGGAGTGGGATTGAAGGATAAGAGATGAAGAAAAGGAGGGATGCATTGAGCTGTTTTTGGAGATCATAAAAGCAGGGAGAGAATGCTGCAGATCTCGGCCTCCCCAGTGGTAGCCGGTGTTATTTATTCATCAGCTGTACGCATCGCACAGAAACATCTTATAGCTGCCTCCTTTTTATTCAAACATCATATCAAAGGATTTGCAGTTGAGTTGTGCCATATGTTCTGTGCATCACTACACTGTGTTATGAAGAAGCATGCTAGGATGTTAAGCACATAAAGCAAGCGGGAAATATGACCGAGCTTCCACCTGTTCTCACCACACCTCCAGGCTGTACACAGAATGACTCAAACGAAGGGGAGAAGGAGGCAGTCTCCGAATGAATAATTCAACAGGCAGCACCGTTGATAACGACGGTGAGACCGCAGCTCGTTAACACTGAGAAGTGAGACGGGGGGCAACTGGAAAAGTGGAATTGTACCCTCTTTTTCATTGATAGCGGAAGTCATTTGACCCCCTACTGTGTAAACAATCTGGGCTTAAAAATGTATTGAAATCTAGACTTTCACAAACAGAGAATGCTCAAGACACACACACATGCATGCACATACCCCAACCATGCATTGATGTGTTCAACAAAGCGTGTAGATACCCCTGTGTTAGCGCAGACCCTCGTGGTGCCGCTCGCTTCCTATGCCAAGCAGAAATGAAGAGATTGTACTCAAACAATCGTTGCACTGCGTCGAAACGCCCAGGACTCTCATTGTCTTCAGGACACTGTGGCGCAGCTGTGGGAGACACAGAGCCCCCTCCCTTGCAGCCTGGCAACAAACACTATTATCAACAACAACAACAACACCGACAGTAGGGGAAAAAGAGCAAGGAAAACCCATCTGAGTGAGCGGGGAGGCATTTGCATACTCTGCAATCCCAGCAGGGACTCCATCTCTAAATGTTAGTATGGGCCGTTTGCCAGTTATTGTGTGTGAGACACAAAGGGTCGTCACACTCAGAACACCCACCAGTCACCGTATACAATTAAATGCAAAGTGGGAAATGGGAAATAAACAACAGAAGTAACACTGGAGCACTTTGTAAGTAGTGTCTGCTAAGGAGTGCTTTCATTAACGCGTGCTTAGGACATATCATTCACTCGAATGGACTAGTTTCACACTAGAAGCTTCAGATGTGTTTGCTCAGTTCTCACGAAATCTTGCAGAAATGTTTTGGGTCACAAAGCCTGAAATATAGAAGCTGTTATTCTGGCTGTCACGTGTAACGGCAGCACAGCGACAGCCTCCAGTGGCTTTTATTCTGATTCTGTCTTTCATCCTTTCTTCAGAGCAGTGTTTCTCAAACTTTTTCATATCAAGGACCAAAAAAAAACACTTGCGGACCACCTAACTCCACAAATATCCAAAAACACATCGTTTTTTACAAATCGCCTGAACATGGTACAAACAAGTGGCAACATGTGTGATGAAGGTGTTGCCCTGGGCTATATCATGCCATCGAAAGTGAAACTTAAGCTCGCTCCATTGCGGAGATATTCCCGCGAGAGTGCGGAAAACTTTAATTAATTTAAAATGTGAAATGTTACCAATATACTCACGGACCACTAGGGGGCGCTCGCGGACCACACTTTGAGCAGCACTGCTTTAGAACTAATGCATTCGACATCAGCAATGTTGACTAAAGCTGCCCCATTTACTGATTTGTGTGACAGTTGATCAATGGGGACTGTCCGACACTATAAACCAGTGGTTTTCAAACCCTGGTGGGTCGCGGAGGTACTGCAGGGGGGTCGCAGGAAGATATAAATCAAATGTATTGTTATTATTATTCAATTGTAAACACTGCTCGAACATATCTCATTGGTCAGAGAGCTGTGGGCTAACGCTGCCTTTTGCAACATCCTACTTGTGTGAGATGTTTCTGCTGTTGCTGCCATCAAAACGAAAAGATCAAAGCTGAACATTGAGAATGAACTGAGAGGGTCTCAAAACAACAGAAGATCTGCGAGGGAAAGCAAGCACACACACGTCACTGATGAGCTATGTGTGGAATAGGAATGGTAGAGTGATCGTTTGCAACCTGCAGTAGAAATAGTTCATTAATATATTTTCCTTAAAGACATTTGAATTTAAAAATCTACTACTCAGGGAAGAAGGCCAACCAGTTTTAATTAGGCCAAATTAATTCACAGTATTACAAGCACTAGGGTTGGGGGGGGTCCCGAAAATATTTCCAATACCCAAGGGGGTCCCGAACCACTGCTATAAACTGATAACGTTACTAAACTGATGCCGTGCTGCTTCACACCTGTATTGAGAAACTGCACATGTGCAGAACATCTTCAGAAAGTATTTTAAAAGGTTTTTTTTGGATCACAAAGCCTGAAAAACATCAGCTTGTATTCTGATGTGTAAAAGCAGCACAACGACAGCCTCCAGTGGCTTTCTGCTCGAGTTCTCGGCACAGTATAAGTATCTTAGTGGGAAACACTTAGATGATATTTAGTGACGGCCACCACCTGATGTTGCCGCTGCGACCCCCCAGAAACCGCCCGGTTCGTCCCACCGCCTGCTGATCTGTCCCCACTCTCCTCACACATGTCCCCTTTTGTTGTGGATCACAAGTAGAGAAAATTGGCCAAATGGATGTGAAGCATTTTGAACACAAAGCCGAGTCAGCTTGGGGCCAACACTTCTTCGGTTTCTGCATTTACGAGTCATTTCCCGATGGCGATCAGATGGCGGCACATATCGAAAGAAGCAAAGGGGACTATTGAATTCGGGAACCTATCAAAGTTTAATATCCTTGACCAGGATCAAACAGACCCTGATATACGGCCTGAGAGTGTGTGTCATTAACTTGAATGAACAGAGACGAGGATTGTGGGGGCTTTTTTACGAGCACATCCTCCTTCCTTTTCTGATTTAGAAAGCTGACATGAGTCGCTTGGCTTTGCCAGTCCATTAAAACCTGAGTACCTGCGCCAGAGCTCAGCTGTGATTCTCTCTTTCTGGAGAGTTGCAGTCGGCACCGGATGGGAAGCTGCGGTAATTGTCACCACATTTTGAAACATCTCTGTTGACAGCCAAACCACGTTATTTGCACACAAACACAGCACAGTCTGCATTGCTTATGACACGTTATTCATCTCCAAAAAACGGATAATTTTACTTCCCGCACTCTCATTTATATTCATTTCCTATTTTGGTATTGTCCCCAGATTCAGTTTAATCAAATTCTGCTTCTTATGTGAACATTATTGAAAGCATTTCATTTGCCAATTAGCCAGATGCTCCCCAGTTAAATAATGAATATGCTAATTCTAAAGCTGGGGGATATGTTGTCTTTTGAGTTACAGCGGCGACAATTATCCCAGTCACGGGTCCTCACAGCGGCGCACTCTATGCGTGCCTGCAGAGCGCCGTTATCCTGCATGTGAGTGGGATTCATTGTTGCAGAGACTCTGCTCTGTAAAGGTGGTCGCCTCGGGCCTGTGGTGTCATTGAAGCGTATGCATACGCACAAATACTTTGTTACTGTACTTAAGTACATGTCTCTGGTATCAGTACTTTACTCTACTACGACTTTTTACTTTGACTTCTTACATGTTGAACTCAAATACCTGTACTTTCTACTTCTTACATGTTGAACTCAAATACCTGTACTTTCTACTTCTTACATGTTGAACTCAAATACCTGTACTTTCTACTTCTTACATGTTGAACCCAAATACCTGTACTTTCTACTTCTTACATGTTGAACCCAAATACCTGTACTTTCTACTTCTTACATGTTGAACCCAAATACCTGTACTTTCTACTTCTTACATGTTGAACACAAATACCTGTACTTTCTACTTCTTACATGTTGAACCCAAATACCTGTACTTTCTACTTCTTACATGTTGAACTCAAATACCTGTACTTTCTACTTCTTACATGTTGAACTCAAATACCTGTACTTTCTACTTCTTACATGTTGAACCCAAATACCTGAACTTTCTACTTCCTACATGTTGAACCCAAATACCTGAACTTTCTACTTCTTACATGTTGAACACAAATACCTGTACTTTCTACTTCTTACATGTTGAACTCAAATACCTGTACTTTCTACTTCTTACATGTTGAACCCAAATACCTGTACTTTCTACTTCTTACATGTTGAACTCAAATTGATGATAATGCGTGTTAATTGAGTGCAGGAATATTAGAGCAATGCTTCCCTCCATGCATCCGGATTGTTTGCCTCCCTTGATCTCAGCGGGGTTTAATTGAACGCCATGCAGATCGTCTTCATGCAGAAACATCTATCATCCATCATCTTCGGGGAGCGATGTTCTCGTAGTGACAGATTCGTCCTTAATGTGTTTACTGCAATACTCAGAGAGAAATCATTCGATACACACGGGGATCTTAGGACATCAATCTCCCTTTAAATGGTTTACTTTCTATTCTCACTGGTATCTTTCTCTATGTTTTACTGTTTTGCTTTCATGTTGTATTTTCTTCTTTAAATTGTTTTATTTTAACCTATTTTCATTTATTGTCAGCTTTACTTCAGGATTAGGATCACGGTATCGTCTCTATCTCTACTTATTTTAATATTGTTGTTGTGTTTTCTTCACTTCGGGCTGCTTTGTGCTTGAAAGGTGCTACACAAATACAGATTAGTATGTACTGTAGCTCCACACTGATCTGTCAGCCTATTCCTTATATATCACCTCCTCACAGTCCATGATAATAGAGCCTCTTCCTGTCCGTCTGTCTGCACGTGCGTCCACTCATCCATGATTTATGGACATGCAGTTACTACCGATCGATAGCTTTGCTCCCACCACAACATTTCCCCAAGTCCCACAATCTTTGCTTATTTTCAAAGCCACAGCATCAGATTGAATAATGACTTGACATTTATCCGGCCTACAGGAGAAGCCGCTCTTCCATGGCAACCGATTAAAGTTTCTAACCTGAGTTAGGGGCCAACAATGATCTCACAAACACCCGATCTACATGGAAGTGGCATTTAGTTTAATACTGAATACTGTGCGTTCCTTCTCGCCGTGTGGCTCGCCTCCAACGGATGATGTGTTGTGACATTCAACATCAAACACTGAAGATATCGGGTGTTTAGTCGTATTTGAAAGTTCTCTCAGGCAGCTGGGGATACTGCAGAGGAAGATCAAAGACAAAGAAATAAATAAAGACTAATCAATGGATACTCACTATGAGCTTTGAGAAAATGCACTGCAATGTCCGAGAGCGTTGCTATGTGCAGATTGATGGACACTTCCGTCACATGAGCGTTGGTCATGGTGGTTGTAAATGATCCATTAACAGAATGCTTCACTTCAGTTCTAATAGAGTTCTGCAGACCGTGTATTTGATGTGTTGTTAAACGCTGTGTGACTTTATAACCAGGCTCTCGGCATGTTGTCCAACTTAAGACCTGACTGAAATATCTCTATTGGATTTCCGTTGGATTTGTTGGGACGGTCCCCAGGGAAGGAATTATAGAGACAGTTGTGTTTGTGAAGTACCTGGAGAAGCTAATTCCACTCACTTTTACCTTCTGCTTAGTGCTAAACAGCAACACTTAGCTTTCTCACATCTTAACTGAGACTTAGTGAAAGTATAACCGGCTAAATGTCAGTGCAGTACATGCTCTGTTAGCACTTTAGCATGCTAGCTCGAATCGCCTCACTTCACACACATGGCCGTAGACCTTAACATGTGTTTGATGTTGGCACCTTTAAAACGTCACTGTACTGATTTCGTCTGCATTTTAAAATCATAAAAATAAGCACTTGGAGATGTGTTGAAATAATCTAATATGATATGACCATGTGTTGTAAGCCATGCTCGTGAGTTTCATCCTGTAGTTAACTTACAGAGACCATGAGTGTTTAAATGTCTGTTTGCAGCGTGTTATTGAGGGTCTTGTAACATGTGATTGTAAAAGGTCCAAAGGTATATATGCAAACTACAAAGAAGTGGATACACCCTGTGAGATTCTGTTATTCTTTAGACATGTACTTGTCTTGGTGGTATTGTGGCTCTTATAGTGTTGGACAACAATATGATAATAACTTCTTCTATTTTGTTATATATTGAGTGTCGACGGTTTCAGATCCCGGCGCAGACTGAAAACTCATCTCTTTCGACTCCACTTCGAGCGATAGAATTACTAACAAAGCACTTATATACTAATAAAGGACTGGCTTATCTAAAGCCAGCTGAGTAGCACTTGAAATGTTTGGCTCTATGAAACCTGATGTACTTTATGATTCTGTTTTCTTCAAGGTTGTTTCTTCCTGGTCGAACGCACTTACTGTAAGTCGCTTTGGATAAAAGCGTCAGCTAAATGCAATGTGATGTAATGTAACACCATGTTCTATACCAGTGCTTCTCAAAGTTTGGTCCGTGAGCGCCCCCTAGTGGTCCGTGAGTATATTGGTAACATTTCACATTTGAAATAAATAAATACAATTAAGTTTTCCGCACTCTCGCGGAAATATCTCCGCAATGGAGCGAGCTTAAGTTTCACTTTCGATTGCATGATATAGCCCAGGGCAACACCTTCATCACACATGTTTCCACTTGTTTGTACCATTTTCAGGCGATTTGTAATCTGTTCTAGAAAAACGATGTGTTTTTGGATATTTGTGGAGTTAGGTGGTCCGCGAGTGTTTTTTTATTGGTTAAGTGGTCCTTGGTGTGAAACAGTTTGAGAAACACTGTTCTATAGAATGCATACCATGTTGGGAAAAGTATTGGAAGTTTGCAACAACATTTTTGATTGTTTGTGAGGAAGAAGAGAGGTAGGGGAGAGTTTTGAGTGATATATATGCAGACGTTTTGTGATTTTATAGTGACGAGTTTTGGCATCTTAAAGTTCTGGTTGGCTTCTGTTAGGAGCAGGGATTTTGGGCCCATGAAAAGATATCACATTGGTTCCTTAAAAATAGTTTGGGCCCCTGTCAGTCACGGGCCCTTAGAGTCGTCCTAACTGTTCACCCCCTTACGGCGCCCCTGGTTAGGAGCACCACATGGAAAACCATTCAGGACCCTGTGAGAGTGAGAGAGGGGCGAACAACAGGCAGGGTATCCGAAAGGGATCAGTTAAGGTGAGGCAATGCACGATGAAGCAGGGAAAGGGAAAGATGAAAGGCTCTGACTTGAGTAAAATTAAGGGTGATAGGTAGAAAGTAGAAATACAAAAGTGTGCCGGAGTGGGAGGAATAGTTGAAGTTGAGAAGTGAATAATGTTGGGTTGAGCCTTTGAAGCGCCAATCTTCAGATCAGAGAAGAAGTCGACAAAAGCTCAGACTTCTTTTTTTCCTCCGTCTGCCTCATTAAAAAGTGATCCTGTTCTTTAAGGACATTGTATTCATTATTAGTGGGTTTATCACCGTACGACACATTTATATAAATGCTATATATTGTATTTCATGGCACTTTCACAGCTGTATGACATTTGAAAAGTCAATTCGTAAGCTGACATGCCTCATTGTGCACACGTCAAATCTGGCCACTTTCTTTGTGTGTGTCTGTATTTCTAAAGTTACATTTGAAATTGAAATCGAACCCATCATGCTCTCATTCAGCGGCAGATAGATGGATAGAGAGATGGATGGATGGAGAGATGGATGGATGGATGGAGAGATGGATAGGTAGAGAGATGGATGGATGGATAGAGAGATGGATGGATGGAGAGATGGATAGGTAGAGAGATGGATGGATGGATAGAGAGATGGATGGATGGAGAGATGGATAGGTAGAGAGATGGATGGATGGATAGATGGATAGATAGATAGATAGATAGATGGATGGATGGATAGAGAGATAGATAGATAGAGAGAGAGATAGATGGATAGATAGATGGATGGATTGATAAATAGATAGATAGATAGATAGATAGAGAGATAGATAGATAGATGGATGGATTGATAGATAGATAGATGGATAGAGAGAGAGATGGATAGAGAGATAGATAGATGGATAGAGAGATAGATAGATGGATAGGTAGAGA